>CM012438.1:9530359-9794323 GCA_003999625.1 Oryzias javanicus
TAAAAACTCACATTCTCAAACAAACCTTAACAGGTTTTATAAAATGTGGTCAAATGGAGAGAATGTGTTAAACCTGTTCGGACCGACTTTTCATGAGAGCCAACTTTGGACTTATGACTCCTAATCTGTACTGACAATTGAAGTTATGTAAAAATATCTGTTTCCCATCTTTATATGTTCTATTTACCATACCACCCCCTTTTCATTTTTCATGTTCTGATAGAAATTAAAAGGCATGAATGTATCATTTACATTGTAAATCTGATTGTGATTTGTCTTCTCAAAAAAACAGAAAAATTAAATTAAATAAAATTAAAACAAACAGTGTCTTTCAGCTTCTATCCAGTTCAGTGTTCTGTCTGAGCCGCTGATTCCATTGAAAACCAGACCTTTGGTGTTTGAAGCTTTTCAATCATGGAAGTAGAAAACCTTTTGGATCAAATCTTGAGGAAAACATCTCATTTGACTTTAAGGGAGCTGTTTTACTGCAGAAAGTTAAAAGGACGCAGACTGACTGACAAAAATGTTTCTTCTCTAAATATGAACTCTGGAGTTCCAGGAAAACTGCCTCAGTTCTTCCCTCAGATTATTCCCTCTTTTCTTCAGTAGATTTCACACAAACTCTAGAATGAAGACAAGAGAATTGGGATATTTTTATTGTCAAATGACCAGAAACAACTTTTCTCTGGAGAACAAAGAAATGAAGACACAAATCTTCAATCAGAAGTTGTCAAATGGAGCAAAAAGTCAGCAAACAAAGTTGTAAATGTTCTTTCTCCAAGAACAGGTGAATCTGGTGATTCTTGTTTCTGTGGAGAACAAACACACAGAAAGTCTTTGATTGTGACATCACTGATTCTATTTGTGTTGCAGCTTCCTCCAGGTCACATGACAACAACACAAAAACATGAACACAACATTTGTGTGAAATCTCAACTCAAACAGTCAAATCCAAAGGTTCAAAGAAACGACAAGAAAACAAATTTTACTCCAAAAAGTTTGAGATTCATCTTCAAAAATGTCTCAAATCCACATTCTAGAGATGTTTCATTTCTCTCTTTATTTCTGACGACAAACACGATTCCAGAGAATATTAACATTTAAAATGTTTAGTTCAAAATGACTGAAACCAGAGAAATCACTGAAAACAAACTTTTCACCTTTTTTCATAAACTCCAGGAACTATTTGAGTTTACAGAACTCTGCTGAGGCTCCAACAGAACCCAACCCCACTCCAGCATCCAGCGTCTGAGTGAATGTGGTCAGGACTCTGTGGAGGAGAGTCATGCTTTCAGAGACGCTGTAGAAGGACAGAACACCTGCTCTGTGATCCAGGTACACTCCTACTCTGGAGGAAACAGGAGCTGAGATGGAGGTTATTATTCTGTTGTGGAGAAATGAGAAACTGTTTGGAGAACAAATTAATGCCCAAGATTTATCATTTAAACCAAATCTACTTTCTGTTCCAGATCTACTGATGTTCTTGTATGAGACTGCTACACAAACATATTTTCCTCTCCACTCCACCTCCCAGTAACAACGTCCAGTCAGACTCTCTCTACTCAGAACCTGAAAATAATAAGTAAATCTGTCTGGATGATCAGAAACAAACTGAGGTTTTTCCATACGTGTCACCTTTCTGTTCTCCTCTGACAGTAACAGATTTTTTTCTGCTGTGTTTGGATCCAGTGTGATCTGACATGAACATCTGAAGAAGTCAGCTCTGCTCTTTGGTTCTGACAGTAAAACATCCACATGAGTGACTGTCAGTGAGATGTTTGTCCATTCCTCTCTCAGAATGTCCTGCAGTTTGTCTCTGAGCTCTGACACAGCTGCTGTCACATCCTCAAAGTATCTGAGAGGACGGACGTTGATGCTGGATGAGTGTGTGGACTCACTGAGTGGTGGCAGTGAGACGTAGTTGAGCAGAAACTGGTTGTGATCCTCTGTGAGTGAGAGCTGCTTCAGCTCAGCGTCTCTCCTCTTCAGCTCAGTGATCTCCTGCTCCAACTCCTCCTGAACATCTTTGACTCCACTCACTTCAGTTTGCTGCTGGGATCTGATCTGCTGCTTCACATCACAGCTTCTCTGCTGGATGAGACGGATCATCTGAGTGAAGATCTTCTCACTATCCTTCACTGCTTGATCAGCAGAGTGATTGATGGCCTCCACCTCCTGTTGAAGCAGCTTCACCTCCTTCTCTCTGTCCTGGATTCTCTGCTGGATTTCTTCTTGACTCTCCTCCAGATCTCTCTGCCTCTCAGTCCTTTCTGCTGCAGCTGAGACTATTTTATGTCCCTCGTGTTCATCCACAGAGCAGAGATAACAGATACACTTCTGATCAGTGCGACAGAACATCTTCATCACCTCATCATGAATGGAGCAGATGTTCTCCTGCAGGTTCTTGGAGGGTTCCACCAGCTTGTGTTTCTTGAATGCATCTGCATCCAAATGAGGCTGAAGGTGTTTCTCACAGTAAGAGGCCAGACAGATCAAACAGGACTTGATGGCTTTGAGTTTTCTTCCAGAACAAACATCACAGGACACATCTTCAGGTCCAGCATAGCAGTGATCAGCAGCAGGAGCAGCTTGGAGTCCAGTCTTCTTCAGCTGCTCCACTAAAGCAGCAAACATGAAGTTTTTCTTCAAACACTCTGTGTGAAGGTCTCCCTACACTGAGGACAGCTGTGGATTTTCTCCTCTTCATCCCAGAATCCTTCAATACACTTCATGCAGTAGCTGTGTCCACAGGGAATAGTCACCGGATCCTTCAGCAGATCCAGACAGATGGAACAGCTGAAGGTTTCTTGATCCAGATCCACTCCTTTCTGCGCCATTTCTCCTCTCTGACACACAGACTGTGTGAGTTTCACTTCTTCAGAAACCAGCCTGACTCTGATCCTCCAATCAGATGGTTTCACAGTCACCTCAGCCAATCAGCTTCTTCCTGTTGGTTACACCCATCATGACAGAGGAGGAGCTACAGATCAGGAACCTTAAAGAGGAAGGCTTTTGACGTCTTTTGAAAAGTCAGCAAGTGAGACTCTGGATCTCTGAAGTGACATTTATGACACTAAATTGAGAGAAAAAGACAGAAAAATCCTATTGTTTTTATGAAGGAAGTGCTAAAACTATAACATTATAGACTTTGTATTTGATCATAAAACAATGCAGAATTTATTTTATTTATCTTAACAGCAGCAGTAAGTAGAGAAAAGGATGACGGCTATATAAAATCTTGTTTATTTTTTCATCAGTGTTTCACTACCTTCCAGAAGGAGTTCATAAATACACAGATTTCCTTCATTTAATGTCAGTTGTTTCACATTGAACAACAGGAACATTGTGGACATCATTTCCCACAATGCATTGTTTTCTTGTCATCAAGGCGGCTTAAAGATTTTTTTTTTTTATTGGCAAAAGATGTCACATTAAATGTAAAGAGACATAGGAAATTAAAGACACACATTTTAAACAAAAAAAAGACAAGAATAAAATTAAATAAGTAAATAAAATACAAAGACATAATGAGTAATAAATTAAGGGTTATCAAAAAGCTGCAGATCACATATAATATCTTGAAGTTTCAGAGCATGTTTATTTTCCATGAAAATAATAAGCAGAGTTCTTTATGAAATGTAAAAAAAGATGGTTTGGTCTTCATAAATCAGCATTTGTGTATATAAAATTTTCCAAGGATAATTATAACATTTAAGATAAATTCTGTAGTTTTGTTTTCCAAAATGAACCCAAAAATGACATTCTTAATAAAAAAAAATCTGTTAATTATGGAATTTTAGTGAAAAGTCAATCATGTACATCATCTTAAAAGGAATTAGAATAACAACATTCAAAGAATAGATGTTCAGTTATTTTTTATTTCGTCGGTACAAAAAGAACAATTTTCAGGAATTCCAAATAGTTTTCTAAGTAATTCTTTGGAGGGGTATATACCTGTTGTTGTTTTAAAGAGAACCTTTTTAGCTTTGGGACGGATAGGAAGTTTCATATATTTAGCTCTAATTTGTTTCTTTTCTGAATTATTAAAATGCTGGGTTATTGAGTTTGGGTTGGAAATATAGGGTAAAGACATTTCATTAAAATATTCTCTGATTTGATGATTAGGGAGTTTGACAGTTAACATGTCATGTCCATTAATTAGAAGTTTAGGGATAGTAGGATATCTGTAAATAATATTATGAACAAAGCAGAGACTGAGTTCAACATATTTCGGAAATCTTCATAATTTTTTCCAAATCTTTTCTATTTATTTGTAAATCATACTTAACTGTGAAATCCTCAAAAGACATGAGGGTAGCATTGTCATTAAATAAATGCATTAAGGACCAGATTCCATTTTCAAACCATTTTGGTACAAAGAGGGATTTGTTTCTGGTAGTTATGTATTGGCAGTTCCATAGAGGAGTGTTATGAGGACTGTAATCATGTTTGTAAATGAGTTTCCAATAAAGAAGAACTTGCTGATGGAAAGAGGAGAGTTGAATGGGAAGCTTTTTAATGTTAAAATCACAACTAAGTAAGAATTGGATTCCTCCTAGGTTGTAAAATATTTTATTAGGAATAGTAAACCAAATACTATTTTGATTTTTAACAAATGATATGAGCCAGTTTATTTTTGTTCCATTAAGGCTGTTAAACTCTATAGCTTGTAGGACTCCATCTTCATATTTCTTTTTTTTAATTATCTTGTTTAATATAGTGCATTTTCCTCTTCCATATTAAATTAAAATTAATCGATTTAATGGCTTGTTTAGGGACACCTACTGAATAGGTCGGATATATAAATCTTGATATGATCTCAATTTTGGTGAGGAGAATCCTACCAACAATGGACAGATCTCTCTGTGCCCAATTATTTAGAAGAGATGAACGTTTTTCCATTTTGTCCCAAATATTAAGTTTTTCTAAATCTCTTTTGTCTTTAGTTATATGCATTCCAAGGTATTTAACAGTAGATTTAAGAAGAATATTGCATGAGTTAGATAATATACATGGCTTTATAGCTAAGATCTCACATTTGTTTAAGTTCAGTTTGAGGCCTGAAGCTTTTGAAAAGGTGTCAATAGTTCTAAGTGTTATAGGGATGTCCTGAAGATTATTTAGAAAAATTGTTGTATCATAGGCTAGTTGGGTTATTGAAATTTCCGTTTTTTTACTGACAGTTTACCAAAGTCAGCACGTTTAATTAACAAAGAGAGCATTTCTGTTGCTGTGATAAAAAGAAATTATGAAATCGGGCAACCTTGTTTTATTCCTTTGCTAATTTTAAATCTTTGAGATGTACCTTGGGGTAAACAAACAGAGCTATTAGTATCATTATAAAAGGTTTTTACTATGTTAATGAAATTATTACAAAAAACAAAGAATTGAAGAGTTTGAAACATAAAATTGTGCTCAATCATGTCAAAGGCCTTGTAAAAATCTAAGAATAGAATAAAAGCTTCCATATTGATCAGATGTTCATAGTCAATCAAATCCAGAACTAGGCGTAAATTATTATGAATTGAGTGACCTTTAATAAATCCTGATTGAGTTTCAGAGATTATTTGGGTTATACCTGATTTGAGACTGTTTGCAAATAGTTAGAAGTTTATAATCAGTTTATAAAAGGTCTTAAATTATCAAGATATGTGGAGTCTTTACCCGGCTTGGGGATAAGGGTGATAACACCCTGTTTCATTGTATGTGTTAAAGATCCATTTTTAATTACCTCTTTAAACACTTCAAACATTAACTCTTTGATATGATCCCAGAAGAATTGATAAAAATTACTAGTCAGTCTGTCACATCCTGGAGCTTTATCAATGGACAGACAACTTAAAGCCTTTTTTAATTCTTGCAAAGTTATTTCTGAATCACAAGAGTTTTAAAATTGTCGTCAATCTTAGGTATCAAATCTTTAATTGACTGGAAAAAAGATAACGTGTTGAATTCAGAGTAGGATGAAGTGTACAGCTTGCTACAAAATGAGCTAATTTCTTTAGAGATCTTTTTAGGATCAGAGCATAATTGATTATCAATGTGAAGTTTTCTAATAGCATTTCTCTCTTGTCTCTTCTTTTATAGATTGCAAAAATAAGATGTCCTCTTTGTAAATCACCCAGTTTACTGGATTGTTTATTTTTGTGTCATTTCTCTTTGATTAATTGAAGATGCCTTCTGTTTCTTAAGGAATTAAGTTTAAGATATGAAAGAAAGTTTAAAACACTGTGTTACGGCTTATTATGTGTATTTCATATTGTGGAGACTTTTATTTTGAAAGTGCTCACATACTTCCGGTTTTACGCGAAGTCAACAACCGAGACTGAGAGAAGGATGATGGCTGACGCTCGTGAAAAGGCAACGGATTAAAGATCGTTTACAATCCATAGTTTTCTGTTTAGCTAGCTGGAGGGCGAACAGGTATGATTATTGTTTATGTTTATGGTTTATATTTTGTGATTATTTGGAGTTTATGTTAAGAAGACAACTGTTTAAAGCTATCTAGCAAGCTAACACTACTAGCTCATGTAAAGTAAAGCATGGCTGTGAATCAAAAAGGGAAATTGTAATAAGTTTGTTTTTTTTTTCTTAGCTCTTACGGTGTGACTATGCCTGTGGAGTAAATAAATGGGTTGGAATACCCCACCATAGTCCATCAGTTATTGTCATTGAGTCCATCGTCTGAATCAAGTCCGGCTGGAATGCTGCACTCTTTTCACCCAACTCCACCCACTTTGCTCAGGATCTGATGAAGGCTCCTTTTGCTTTTGTAATATAAAGATCGTCAAGAGAATACTGTAAAATGCTTCGCCGTTGTATATCGTCCTTTTAACGGAGATTTAGAAGAAATCTGGTTAAGATAATTTATAATCTCTGTTTCTTTTGGCTTATAATTTTTTGCTATTAATTTGCTATGTACAATGGCAGTTTAGCGTACTTTGAATAAAAAAAATTCCCACTTGTCAATGTAACATTTAGTGATTGTATCCGCTTTTATAGTTTGTAATAATTTAATAATATCCCTGCAAAAGTTTTCATTAGTGAGTAGTGAGGAGTTAATTTGCTGTAGCCTTTCCAAAGGATTTTTTGATTTGAGAGCTGAAATTAAGCTCTATCACACAATGATCGGTCAGGGGAGCTGCTGAGATGTTAACGTCTACTTTGTTTTGCAAAAGGTTATTTGAAATGAGCCAGAAGTCAATAACAGAGTTTTCGTGAAGTCTTCCTTCATAATCATCAAATCTCTCAGTTAGTTTTTCAATGGCTGCGGTCAGAGCTGACGGTTCAGCATCACTAATGTTGGAAACAATTACCTTGTTAGGTGGAATGGAGGGTTTGGTGGGTTTAATTGGGTTTTCTTTTTAGTAGCCGCCGAGGATACCTCTATTGTGTATTTGTGGTCATTTGTCGCCATCTGTTGGTTTTTGGGGGCAGCAGCTAGCTCGTCCGAGGCTTCAGGCTTTTCCCGTGGCATTTTTACTTTCTAAGAGTCCTTAAATGACGTATTTCCCACCTTTCAAGTGGTAAAAATTAAAAATAACAGAGCAAGAGTCAAATAAACCAATTTAGCGATTCAAAAACGAGGTCAGAAAAGGTATTTTGGGATCAGAATGCAACAGCTCAGAAAAGCTCGTCTGCACGGACCGCCATTTTGCCGAGCTCCTCAGTACAGTACCTAAGTACCTATTTTCTGGCTGCGCTGGCTGAGGTAGGTGCCTTGAACCCGCCCCTGTCCTGCGATACTTCAGGACGACCCACATGTGACGTCAGTGCAAGAAACTAACCAACATGCACCGAAATCCGGGTGATCTGCGAAGCACCGCGTCCGCCTGCATGATCTCGAACACACCTAATGTTTTGAACGGCCTGAAACAAGTGGATTGGCGCCTCCTGCAGCTGCACGCGCTCCTGTCAGCTGAGAATGCGTCAGACAGGTGTGTAGAAAAAGAGAGGGGTGGAGGTATCTTATGAGTTCAGCAGCGGGTCTCTCCAAAATTAGGAGGGAGGATGCAAGGAAGGATTTACTTTGTAGAATGTTTTTTGGATTTATTAAGTCAGTCATAGAATTACATTCTTTAACCCATGGTTCAATACAGCAGAACTCTAAATTAACAACCACCAAATGTGAGTAAAATTACAATTTGTAAAATTACAACATTCGTTATTGTTCCTGTGTCAAGGGGTTCCACAGTTACGGGGCTTAATGACTACCGACCCATAGCACTGACCCCGGTAGTCATGAAGTGCTTTGAGAGGCTGGTTACGGCCCATATCAGGAACAACATCGATGCCACTGTGGACCCGCAGCAGTTCGCTTACAAGAAGAACTGCTCCACTGATGATGCCATCTCATCTGTGGTCCACACAGCCCTTTAGCACTTGGAGGGCAGGAACACCTACATCCGCCTGCTCATCCTTGATTTCTCCTCGGTCTTCAACACCATCATCCCACAGACCCTGCTGCAGAAACTCTCCACCTTTCGCCTGAGCCCCACACTAGGGAACTGGGTTCTGGATTTCCTGACAAATACACAACAGACTGTCAGGATCCACAACACCATCTCCCTCATCAACAACAATGAGTCTGACTACAGAGAGGAGGTGGAGATGTTGGTGCAATGGTGCAGAGAGAACAACCTCTGCATCAACGTGAAGAAGACCAAGGAGATGGTGGTGGATTTCAAGAAGAACAGACGTCCCACCCCACCCCTTCACATTGATGGAGCACCAGTGGAGCTGAACATAATCAAAGACCTCACCTACCCCGCACATGGTCTGTTCCAACCACTCCCATCAGGCAGGAGGCTGAGGAGCATTAGATCCAGAACCACCAGGCTCCAAAACAGCTTCTTCCCTGAAGCTGTCAGGCTGCTGAACTCTGTGTGACTGTTGTGTTCTACATGTTTAGTTTATTTGTTTGTTCAATTATTTATATTTTTCTCCGGGACCTGAGTTCCAACCTCTGCCAGTGACATTAATTTGTCCACTGGTCTGACATTGAAAATCCTTTGAATCCTTATACACAATTATGCAAAAATGTTGCACGTATTTCTATAGAAGCATGATTTTATACACTAAAAGAAACAACATCAAAATAATTATTTTGGTGTTTGTCACTAGTTTTAATCTTTATTATTCTGTGATGAATTGAAAAAAAATTTTTTGATTTGAACAAAAAATCAATTTCTTAAATAAATGTCAAGATATTTAAAAAGACTACAAATGAACATTTTTCATGTTCTGATAGATATAAAAAGGCATGAATGTATCATTTACATTGTAAAGTTGATTGTGACCTGCCTTCTCAAGAAAAACACTATAAAAAAAGAAAAAAGTGTCTTTCAGCTTCAATCCAGTTCAGTGTTCTGTCTGATTCCATTGAAAACCAGACCTTTGGTGTTTGAAGCTTTTCAATCAAGGAAGTAGAAAACATTTTGGATCAAATCTTGAGGAAAACATCTCATTTGACTTTAAGGGAGCTGTTTTACTGCAGAAAGTCAAAAGGATGCAGACTGACTGACAAAAAAGTTTCTTCTCTAAATATGAACTCTGGAGTTCCAGGAAAACTGCCCCAGTTCTTCCCTCAGATTATTCCCTCTTTTCTTCAGTAGATTTCACACAAACTCTGGAATGAAGACAAGAGAATTGGGATGTTTTTATTGTCAAATGATCAGAAACAACTTTTCTCTGGAGAACAAAGAAATGAAGACACAAATCTTCAATCAGAAGTTGTCAAATGGAGCAAAAAGTCAGCAAACAAAGTTGTAAATGTTCTTTCTCCAAGAACAGGTGAATCTGGTGATTCTTGTTTCTGTGGAGAACAAACACACAGAAAGTCTTTGATTGTGACATCACTGATTCTATTTGTGTTGCAGCTTCCTCCAGGTCACATGACAACAACACAAAAATATGAACACAACATTTGTGTGAAATCTCAACTCAAACAGTCAAATCCAAAGGTTCAAAGAAACGACAAGAAAACAAATTTTATTCCAAAAAGTTTGAGATTCATCTTCAAAAATGTCTCAAATCCACATTCTAGAGATGTTTCATTTCTCTCTTTATTTCTGACGACAAACACGACTCCAGAGAATATTAACATTTAAAATGTTTAGTTCAAAATGACTGAAAGCAGAGAAATCACTGAAAACAAACTTTTCACCTTTTTTCATAAACTTCAGGAACTATTTGAGTTTACAGAACTCTGCTGAGTCTCCCAACCACACTCCAGCATGCAGCGTCTGAGTGAATGTGGTCTGGACTCTGTGGAGAAGAGTCATGCTTTCAGAGACGCTGTAGAAGGACAGAACACCTGCTCTGTGATCCAGGTACACTCCTACTCTGGAGGAAACAGGAGCTGAGATGGAAGTTTTTATGTTGTTGTGGTAAAATGAGAAACTGTCTGGAGAACAAATTAATGCCCAAGATTTATCATTAAAACCAAATCTACTTTCTGTTCCAGATCTACTGATGTTCTTGTATGAGACTGCAACCCAAACATATTTTCCTCTCCACTCCACCTCCCAGTAACAACGTCCAGTCAGACTCTCTCTACTCAGAACCTGAACATAATCAGTAAATCTATCTGGATGATCAGAATCAAACTGAGGTTTTTTCATACGTGTCACCTTTCTGTTCTCCTCTGACAGTAACAGATGTTTGTATGCTGTGTTTGGATCCAGTGTGATCTGACATGAATATCTGAAGAAGTCAGCTCTGCTCTTTGGTTCTGACAGTAAAACATCCACATGAGTGACTGTCAGTGAGATGTTTGTCCATTCCTCTCTCAGAAAGTCCTGCAGTTTGTCTCTGAGCTCTGACACAGCTGCTGTCACATCCTCAAAGTATCTGAGAGGACGGACGTTGATGCTGGATGAGTGTGTGGACTCACTGAGTGGTGGCAGTGAGACGTAGTTGAGCAGAAACTGGCTGGGATCCTCTGTGAGTGAGAGCTGCTTCAGCTCAGCGTCTCTCCTCTTCAGCTCAGTGATCTCCTGCTCCAGCTCCTCCTGAACATCTTTGACTCCACTCACTTCAGTTTGCTGCTGGGATCTGATCTGCTGCTTCACATCACAGCTTCTCTGCTGGATGAGACGGATCATCTGAGTGAAGATCTTCTCACTGTCCTTCACTGCTTGATCAGCAGAGTGATTGATGGCCTCCACCTCCTGTTGAAGCAGCTTCACCTCCTTCTCTCTGTCCTGGATTCTCTGCTGGATTTCTTCTTGACTCTCCTCCAGATCTCTCTGCCTCTCAGTCCTTTCTGCTGCAGCTGAGACTGTGTCATGTCCTCTATGTTCATCCACAGAGCAGAGATAACAGATACACTTCTGATCAGTGCGACAGAACATCTTCATCACCTCATCATGAATGGAGCAGATGTTCTCCTGCAGGTTCTTGGAGGGTTCCACCAGCTTGTGTTTCTTGAATGCATCTGCATCCAAATGAGGCTGAAGGTGTTTCTCACAGTAAGAGGCCAGACAGATCAAACAGGACTTGATGGCTTTGAGTTTTCTTCCAGAACAAACATCACAGGACACATCTTCAGGTCCAGCATAGCAGTGATCAGCAGCAGGAGCAGCTTGGAGTCCAGTCTTCTTCAGTTGCTCCACCAAAGCTGCTATCATGGTGTTTTTCTTCAGAACAGGCCTCGGTGTGAAGGTCTCCCTACACTGAGGACAGCTGTGGATTTTCTCCTCTTCATCCCAGAATCCTTCAATACACTTTATGCAGTAGCTGTGTCCACAGGGAATAGTCACCGGATCCTTCAGCAGATCCAGACAGATGGAACAGCTGAAGGTTTCTTGATCCAGATCCACTCCTTTCTGCGCCATTTCTCCTCTCTGACACACAGACTGTGTGAGTTTCACTTCTTCAGAAACCAGCCTGACTCTGATCCTCCAATCAGATACTTTCACAGTCAACTCAGCCAATCAGCTTCTCTCTTCTCTTCCTGTTGGTTACGCCCATCATGACAGAGGAGGAGCTGCAGATCAAGCTTTTCAGGTTTCTTGTAAAGGAAAGAAAATTGCAAAAAATGTTTTCTCCTTTGTCAGATCCAACAGATGGAACAGCTGAAAGTTTCTTGATCCAGATCATTCGTTGTCATTTTGCTTCAGAGTTTCCCTTCAAGACTTTGAACTCTCAAATGTTTCGTCATCAGGAGGAGGGATTTCAGGATCAGATTCCAGGACAATCTGTGACTTCACAGAAGACTTTACAGCCTCTCATAAACATTTACTGCTTTTAATGTCAGTCAAAGATCATGAGGAGTTAAGTAATAAATTTTTAATGATTATCGACAAATGTTGTGTTTTGGCAACAACAGTTTCAAGTTGTTTGGAATAAATTCAAGTGAGACTCTGGATCTATGAAATGACATTTATGACACTAAATTGAGGAAAAAAAAGACAAAAAAATCCTATTGTTTTTCTGAAGGAAGTGCTAAAATTATAACTTTAAAGACTTTTTTACTGGATCATAGAACAATGACGTTTTGTTTCTGTCCAGTTCAACAGCAGCAGTAAGTAGAGAAAATGATGACAGCTCACAATAAAAATATTCTGATAGAAATAGACATTGATGACTTGTGTTGTTGACATTTTTCATTTGCTGCAGCAGGATGATCCAATGTTAAAGAATATGTTTCATTCAGAAAGGAACTCATATCAACCTTTGCTAAATTAGGGTCCCCAGCCCGGTAAAGAGAAACTCTGTAGAACTCTTCGTAATAAATAACGCTGATCTTTCAACATTTCAACATTTGTGTCTTCCATTCACTGGAAGTTTGACATTCACAGACACCACCACACAGCCACAGCATCAAGCTCTGGATTAGGGATGGGAATCGAGAGCCGGTTCTTGTTCAAAGCCGGTTCTCCTTGGAATCAGCCGGCATTTTTTTAATCAATTCCTTTATCGATTCTGACATTACATTCGTGACATTACCACGAATGCTGCAAAAACTTTTGTTGAGAAGTAGCGTAGGAGAAAACATGGTAACAAAGTAGCAGAAGCGTTCCAAAGATTGGTTACACTTCACAAAAAAAGATGAAAACACAGCATGTAACAGCCATAAATATTTATACATTTATTTGGTGTGTTCTTATTTCTATTTAACATGCGCCATCTACTGGCAAAAGCATGTGAAACAATTTATATTAAAAAGGTTCCACCCGGGCTAATTTTAAGTGCGCACACCCCCTGCTAGGCGGGCACACCTTGCTAGAGGCGCGCTGCCGCAGACACATGAAGCTCTCGGTAAGATCTGTGTAAATCAGATGGAAAATGTCATAGAAATATCAATGTAAACAATTTGTTATGTTTATTTATTTAGTAAAGGAAAGAAAGAAATAATTTCAAGCCAAACAAGTTAGCCCCTTGTGGATGCCAGCCCACGAGGTTTGGGTGCTTTTATTTTGTATTTAATTATACGTTTTTGTATATTGTAAGCTGAAGAATTGATTTTAATGCCTTTTTTATTGTGTTTCTTTGCTTTCACTTCACACGGGTTGTGAAGACTGAATAAACCCTGTCTTAAAAATCATCGGGCTCATGCTAATTCCTCGAGGGAGCTACACAGCGACTTAGGTATTTCAACAAAAGGGGGAAATACTTTGAATATGCAAAAACATTTGCAGACAAAACATGGAATCATTTTAAATTCTGCTAACACTGCAGTTAACTATTAATCTAACTATTTTTAACTTTATGTTAGTACTACTTTTTTCTTGTAAAACTTGCTTTACCTGCTCGTCATTTAATAGATGACAAAGACCATGAGAGAGATGGGCAGAGTCTGGCTGGCTTAGACGCTGCTAGCTCATGCGGCAGTTTCCCGTTAGCTTTTCTTTTTACGGAGGCAGGGAAAGGTAAAATGACCCAGGAAAAGATTGGCGATTTTCACCAAGCAGTGTCAACATTTGTGGTAAAAGGCCTGTTTTCCACAGTAGATGCTCCCGATTTTCGGTAAGTGATAAGTGAGTACACATGTTTAATTATAGTTTAAGCCAGAGAATGTCGAGGTTCTTCTCCTCCAATCAGATGTTTCACTCATATTTATTAGAGAGATTCTCAACCCTAAGTACAACGCTCCAAGCAGAAACACTTTAAGTAATCACCTGATCCCTGTATGTGGTTGAAATAGCAAATTTAATTTCTTAGTCAAAGGCAGCCATCACTGCTGATGGGTGGACAAGTTTTATCCAGGACCATTACCTCACCATAACATTGCATCATGTGAGGAATGGCCATGCTCAAGAAAAGCTTCTAAAAACCAAGGCAGTATACCAAGCACAGACAGGGACAGCTGTAGCAGAGGAGATTGATGAGATATTGGAGTATTAAGGTGTCAGAGAAAAGATTGTGGCAGCCACCATTGAAAATGCTGGAAATATGGATGTAGCCATTAAAAAATTACATATTAAGTTTCCATGTTTTGAAACCTTGAACCTTGGAGCACAGAAGCATTATTACTGCTCTGCCATCTCCAACTGGGTGGCAAGAATTCGCTCTGTTATTCCATGATCATAACATCAACCATTATGTAAATTATTAGATTATGATCATATTGTGTATGGTACTCCTCAGAGCTGCCAAAGCATATGCTCCTCCCAAATGTGATGATGGAATGATTCTGTAAGCAGTTTTCTGCCATCCAGGCTGCAGTCACCGACCCATGAATCAGAAAGTCCATGAAAAAAGAAAAGCAAGTAACATTCAAAATATAATTATGGTGTTGCTTATTTTAAACAAGGACTCATGCTTTATTTTGCAACATATCTTTTGCACATGTGTTTTGTTTAAATTGTAGACTGGCTAAAATGGTCGATGATGACCTCAGAAAAGTAGGACTTTATGCTGCTCATGCGGAAGCAGTACTATTGCACCCTGGCAGTCTCCAGTGAAAAACATCCAATTTGTAGTGATATCTGCAAAAACTGCAGAAACAGTACACCATACACGAAGATGACTTTCCCTTCACACAGAGCATAAAGCAGAACATTTGGAAAGATCTTTCCAAACAATACCAGGTACAATTGTTAATCTGTTTATTATAAATAAAATGACACCCATAAATACCTAGAGAATGTAATGTTACATTTTCATCCCTTCTAAAAATGTTGGGACACCGACATCTAGAGATTTCTAGAGTAAATGGTAAATGGAGTATACTTGAATAGTGCTTTCTACCTTCCTTTGAAGGCCCAAAGCGCTTCACGGTCACGGTCCCATTCACACACACTTTCATACACTGGTGGTGGCTAGAGGAGGCCATCATCATGGACCCACGAATTTGAGTCCACAGTGTCTATTGGGAGGAGTTTGAGTCCATTAAAGAAAAACCAGGTGCCCGAGTATAAAAACCATAAAAGGGAAGAACAAAAGCTTTAGTATAAACAATAAAACAACAACATGCACAAAATATAAAATCAGGTGCGGGTATAAAACATGCACTCCTCCCAATAGCAGCTAAAAAAAAAGTGTATTTGCACAAAATTTTGTAAAAACGTGCGGCCAGTGCTAAACTTCTTTCTTAGTTGCACAGAGCCAGAGGAAAGGGTTACAGTTAGGATTATGGTTGAACAAGCAAACTGTTCCTGAGTGCGGCTGTCTCTGCAGGGAATGGGTCAAATGTGTTCTCCACATTTGAGAAAACGTCTAGTTTGTCGGAGTTGAAACATTTATTGAAATATCTGGATCCTTATGGAGTTGAGCAAAGACGCAGAAATCACCTGATGCGACGCACGTATGTTAACCCAGGACCACATTTCATGTGGCATGTTGACTCATATGACAAATTAAAGCCATTTGGGATCTGCATAAATGGAGCCATTGATGGTTTTTCAAGAGTTATGATTTGGCTTCATGCCTATTCAACAAACAATGATCCTAAAGTCATCGCTGGATATTTAATCGCAGAGGTTGCAAAGAGGATGGGGAAGCCTGCCAGGATCCGCTGTGATTTGGGAACAGAAAATGTGACTGTAGTAGAGATGCAAAGATTCTTGCGATGAACAATGAATCAAAATGCCAGTAATTGCTTTATTACTGGCTCCAGCAATCATAAACAGCGCATTAAAAGTTGGTGGGCCTTTCTCAGACAACATCATGCACAGCACTGGATAAATTGTTTTCAGGAGTTAAAGGACAGCAACCATTTCTCTGGATCTTCCCTGGACAAGCAACTCAAATTGTTTTCTTGCCTGAACGTCATTGAGGTATTTCACCACATTTAAATACTTTTCATCAATCAATCAATTTTCATTAGTGTGTGCATGCTTATCAGAAACGTTTATTGCCAAATATGTGAACATATTCTCAACATTAGGAAATTGCTTTGGTACTTTGTGTAAAGATAAGATAAACACGTCTAATGGAGCTATGAATAATGATAAAAATATCATAGGATGAATTTATTGAAGTGCAGGTGATGATCAATTTAAAATCAGATAGGTGTAAAAACACAGCGCAGGGCCATGTGATTAAGACAAAATTTTAACATCTACCATGCACACAGCTTGTCATCATGTTGAGATAGTACACCATACACATACTGACCTGTGAGATGAGTGTGTGTGCTCCAACTTGTGCAATCTCATCTTGTTGCGATGCTGGAAGGGGCAGGGGGGAGCGTGCTTGAGCGTGTGCTTGTGAGGAGCAGCGCGCTCTGCAAGGAGCGGCGGCGCGGAGAGAGAAAGGAAAGAGGAGGAGTGGAGCACATTAGCGTGCGGATAGTTGTTCACAAGTTGGTCTGCAAGTAAAAGTATTAAAGAAAACCAGTTCCTCTACAATAACTAAGTGTGATTATTTGACTTTGTGTGCTCCAGAGAATCTGAGGATCCGAAGAGGGAAGTGAACCCCGGAGAAAAACCAACCTTTGGCCCTGGAGAAGATCTCCCCTGCTCTTTCGACCACGGTCGGCGGAAACGAAGCAGGAACTGTTCAACACAGGGATTATGTTTGGAATGTAAATGCTGAATACTTGAAAGCCTGTCTATTTTTGTTTGTTTGTTTATTTGAAAATGTTGATGTACAGTATAAAGGTCATTCATAAGTGGGAGTGTTGATAGAAATCCAATGATCATGGGAGACGCTGTTATGTTTTGTATGTGGGTAATCCCAACCGATTCATACAAGAAGAATGGTTGTTTTTCTCTCTCTCTTTCCTGAACTTGAGTTATGAGGAGCAAGGTGTGTGGCAGTCTGTTCGAGTCTGTTAATAAAACTAAACCGGAGAGTGGCTAAAGAAGAAGTGGTTGTCGTCCCAATTCTGTCAGGACTATTCTGCTGTGGGTGGGCAAAAGGAATCAGCCCACGCTGTAAAAGTAAACCTGCTAACAGGATGCTTCAGGATACCAAAACGTTTTGGACAATTCCATGCTATTTTGACAGTTTGGAGCAGGCCCATTTTTTCTTCCAACATGACTGCGCATGAGTGCACAAAGCAAGGTCCACAAAGACATGGATGACAGTCTAGTGTGGATGAACTTGACTGGCCTGCAGAGAGTCTTTACCTGAATCTGATAGAAGATACAAAAACATGTTATAAACCTTTTTTGTTAGAATGAGTCTTAAACGTTTACAGCTAAAGCCTAAATCGAATTAAATTTAAATAAAATAACTGATTTGCTGTGATTGGTTTTTATTGATTTGTTTCAAGCACAAAAATAATGGAGTAATACAATAAAGCAATTACAATACACACACACACACACATAAATATATATATATATAAAAACCCATTTTAGTTATCAAGCAATAAATAGATAAGAAAGTTGGGAAAAAAACCAAAGATGATCGAAGATAATGCTATTATTTTGATAGGGTAACTACTCAAAGGGCATCCACAATGATCGCTTTCACATCATGGAAAAGTTTATACCCAGGGCTTTCAGTTCAATTTAGATTAACCAATTGATTTTATTCATTTTTTAATAAGAGCATTAAAAATAATAAAGCAATGCAAAAAAATAAAACCACATATATCAGACCCATTTCAAGTTATACATTCTTTTTGTGAAAAAAAAACTATATTATATATATATATATATATAATAAATAAAGATGATTAAAGATGACCCCAAGTTCTTGTTAGTGTATTAACTCAAAATCATAAATAGACATTTTAATAAATAGGTTCAGTAATATATACAGTACACACTTTTTTATTAAATCCATTCAATTTAGCGATTATAAAATAAAGGCGAGTTGAGTTTGACTTGTTGTGTCAAAGGGAGTGGTAAGAAGCCATCCCTATTGTTTTCAGGTTTACTTAGAACCAGGTGGAAACCCTTTTTTTTCACCTTTAAAATTGTTTAAAATCTTAACTAGCTGGAGCCAGGTCAATTTATCAGTTAATCATGACTTGGCTTTTTAAGATAAGTCTCTATTCGTATATAAAGAACAAACTTCACAACAGAGATTAAATTTGAACTGAAAAAAGTTATTTTGTTTTTGAGATCAAAATCTAGGGGTGTTCTTTTTATCCACATCTCTGAAGTGGTCTTAAATTGTGTGTTCCAACAATTGAATGTGTGTTTTGACCCCACTATCTAATCAACTCAGTAATTATCCCTAGATAAAGAACTTATAGGGATGTCACCAGCCCGATCCAATCACGTGATAGCAAATCGGGCCCGATCACGTGGTTGATGACTCGATTGAAAGATTAGAAATGTCGTTGCCAGAAAAACAGCAGCAGCTCAAGCAGGAGGCTGACATAAACTATTCAATCAAGCTAACTAGACGTTCACAGATTTCCGGTGTAGGTACCACATATGCTCGGCCTGCAAGATCTACTCGGGGGGCTTGTGGCTTGATGACATGTAAGATTGTGATTGGTCCAGACCATTAGACCACTGTCACGTGACACAGGAAATAACAGACTTCCGCCATAACTATGCACTGACTCTCACAGAGTAAAGAACGGACGAGGTCCGAACAAGTACGAAAATAATCACAACAGGGGGCGCAATATTGGCAATCAACCGCAAAAACCTTACCACTAAAGTAATTCAATCGAGGTGAATCATCACAGGATAATGATCGTTATTTTAATAGAGAGAAATCAGGCTGTAAGCGTGAAGTTTGTGCTAAAATGAGTGCTCAGTAGCATGCCAACTAATTGTTGGTCGCACATTAAAAAAAAAAAAGAGGAAGTGGTTATTCGCTCATAATTTTTTCAAAATACATCCTGTCAGTGTTGAATTTCTTTTTGGTCGCACAGACCAGAAATCCCGCTGGAATATACAGCCCTCACTTTCTGCTCGGTGACATAAACACTGAGGAGAGCAGCCACCAGTGAAGGAGCTGTCAATGCAAAATAATAAATAGTCCGGGAAGATCTGGACACTTTTCTTCTTTTTTTTTTTAAATAAACCTTATTATAAAACATCAGTTTCAGTACAAAAAAACGGTGCAAAATAGCAAAGTCATTTGTCTAAGTTACCGTTATGTGACATCATCAGTTGTCGCCAGCCCGCAAGCTTTTGGACCTACACTGGGATCAATAACTCTTTAAAAAACGCTTTAAAATTATACCAAGTGTCTCTATTGGTTTGTCCCAACACAAACAACAACCTATAAAAGCATTTCAACAGAAAAAGAGAGTTTCTGTTTCTTTTTAATGTGAATCCCTTCGTGCTGCAGACGGACAGACGGCTGCAAGGCAGCAGTTAACTATGCTAACTGCTAGCCCCGTAATTTAACTCCTTAGGACCTGACTTGTCCTTTGATATGCCTGTTTTATTTATCTGACAGAGAAATAAAAGTTAAGAAAATCAACTACTGTGGTAATAAAACTGAAAAGGTGATGTCTTAACAACTTAAAAAAAAAATCACTTAATCTTAAAAAAAAGAAAAACTAATATATTAAACCTAATAATATCAGCTAGTAATAATCACTCATCAAATTCATGCTAAAACAAAGTCATCATTCATTTTTAAGAATTTTAAATGAGGACATGAACCACATTTGCTTAAAAATGTTCAGTAGCTTTAAAGATATTAAAGCCGAAGTCACTAAACTTTCTCATGTAACTAATTATCACTTATATAACAAGAAAATTGTTATTTTTTTCCAAGTTTATATATGCTCTATTTTTACCTGTTTATTAAACCTACTTCACAGAAGTGTTTTATTTAAGTTTGTACTGATAAAAGAAGTTCAAGGAAATATAAATAAAGGATTACCCAATTTGTTTATGTTTTAAATGTGTTACAAAAGTATCGTGAGTCGGGGTTGGGACTCGGTATCGGCAAATCCACAAAATCGAAGGACTCAGAATGCGATCGGGCCCAAAAAAAACCTGATCGGGACATCCCTACATGTCAAAATGCACAAAAATGGAAAACTGACTTAAAATGGCTTTAACACAAACCAGTGAGTCATGTGACCACAGTGTTTGTCCATGTCTATAATAATAATGTCACATAATGTCACAATAATGTCACATAACCATGTTGCAATTTACAGAATTAAACTCTGCATGTGTCTCAAACTTTTTGAAGAACAGAAATCAAGTCAGAAAAAAAATCTTAATTAATAACTAGAATATTGAGATCCACAGTTGCGGTTTAAATGTTTTCCTCTGTTATAGAAACAGAAACAGGTTCCATCACCCGAGTGGCTGTGTTTTTCCCCCAAACCACACAGATATTTTAATAGTGAAATGTCAATCTAAGCAATGATTGGCTGTAACAAACTGTAATGAAACCTATTGCTACAGTTTGTTGATTGGTTGATTAATGACAGCAATATTTCAAAATGCAAAAGTCATAAAAATTGTATTAAAAATAAAGAATACATCTAAAAGTAAACCGAGTTATGGAGGATATTCCCATAGTTAACAGATAACGACATTAGCTCTGTATACATGTGTAAAATGTCTTTAATCGGATCAAAGATTGGATTAGATATCAACTGTGCACATGGCCCTGACAAACTCTGCATGGAGACACAGTTTACTTGCGCAGAGCAGCTGGCTGGTCATGTTCGCACTCTGAAGTGATCCTCTGGAGCACACATAGTCCACGCATGACATAAAAACAGCATAGTAATGGCCCACAATGTGAATAAATTGTTCACTTTAGCTGGAAGGATTTTTTTATCTGAATGAGTCTGATCAGGTCAGAGCATTCCTTGGCGCTTGGTATGTTTTTTTTTTTTTTTGTTTGTTTTTTTTTAATTCTGGTCAGGCTTTTATTCTAATTAGTGTCCATGTGTCCAGCTACTGATATTTACATTTTGTCAAAGTTCCCAGTGACTGACTTCTTTTAAACTATCTGGTTGTCTGCACATCTGGTTTTTTTCTATAGATTCCAGAACAGCTGAACCTTTAAATCCAACTAATCTTCCTATTCAAAACCGGAAAAAAAAATAATCTCTCTGCTTAACTGTTCTATGGACAGCACTGAATTTTGGATAAAATTTAGCTCAGTGGTGATTCAAAGTCTATATAAGTCCTGAAAACAAACATGTTAAAAAATGACCATAAAATAGCAACAAAAAATAAAAAGGCTCAAAATTTAAACAAAATTTAAACAAAGAATAAAATGAATATAAAACACAAAAACTCTTCTATTCTAAAGAAACTTGTAAATAAAATAGTAATATTTAAAATATAAAACTATGGCTTGCTGTTCAGGAAAAACTGTATGACAAATCAAAGACCTAAACTGCCTTTTCATAATAGACTTTAGGGATGCTGGAGAAAAGGAACCACTGGTTCTGAAAACACCAGGATCCTTCAAACGGAGAACCTCAGTCCACTTGTGGACTTTGAAAGGTCTCATAAACATCAAACATAAAATACAAGTAATAAAAATGAACTTCTCACGTATGTAAAATCCTAAATCCAGAACAGCTGTAAGGTGGTCTGTATTTGATCAACAGCAATGCTGCTGCTTTCGGGACCAGCAGAAGTTTGTTCAGAGAAAGCTGGTCCTCCCTGTGGTACAGAGAGATGCAGGAGTCCAACAAACATGAGAAAAGACTTCTGAGCTTCTACAAAAAAAACATAATGTCTGAATAGATGAGACAATCCCCAACACAAATCTTTCAAGTTATAATGACACACAAAGCTTCTCCCTTCTTAAAAATTTACAGAGAAACAGATGTCAGGTGAAAAGAAAGATCATTAAGTTACATAGGCTAGAGATGATACAGTAGCCTGTTGTGTATGCAAAGTCGGATACCATAATTGAAAGGGCCAGATGTCTCCTCATTATTGTGGTACAATTGTGCAATTGTAAATTTAGTTTGAAAAAAAATTATGAGAATTTTCACAAGTAAATGATTAATGTCAACAAAGAGAGGACAACTCATAGAAAACATTCTAGGAAGACATGAATGAGTTCACTGCGTGAATATGAATGTGTGGGCTAATCTTGTAGTTCTAGTATTAAAAGTTAATAGTAACATTGTCCAGTCACTGCATGCCTGCCTTCTGCCTTGACCTCACTGCACTGGGGTTGTGGACCGAAGTGGTCACTGTTCCTTCTCCCCTGTTCACAAGCAAGACAGGGTCCCCCATTCCTGGCACAACTGTCGACGCACACGTGCATATAATTACAACTATACATTAGGTATATATTTTGTTGTCTATAAAATGACACATTTATTTATAAAAAAAAAAAAAGTTAAATGTTGTTTATTTGTTGCACTTTTTGCAAAAACAATACCACGGCATGGTTGTTATTTTTGTGAATATATATTTTTTTCTCTTAACAATTGGATTAAAATCAAGCATTTTATAGTTATTTGACTGTATCTGTAAAGCCACGTGTCATTGTTTACTGCCCTTTCCAATATAGCATCCCTCTTTGCATACTTAGAACAACAGTAAAAGGCCAACGTAGTGTTTTTGGCTTGCATAATTCCTTGGGAAGGATGACATCGGCCCCAAAAGTTTAAGCATGTGACAAAGATTAGAAAAGCCCCCAATACAATAGAGAAGAAAAAAAGATTTGCTGACAAGTTAGAATGAGAAAATGAGTTGAGTTCTCCATCAGGGGAGCTGCAGCATAACTGTTTAATAATGCTGAGAGAGACAGTGGAGTTGATCTCAGATTGGTTCTTGCTGAAGCTCGGACACTCATCTCCACTTCCTTTTAATCCTCCGTTGCTCTTCTCTCCACTCTAAGGATATTGTCCAGTTACAACATCTCTGCAGACCAGCTACTGCTGTTGCTCCTCTCTGCTCCACCAGGAGGAGCATCACACTCACCAGAACTGCCACCTACAAAGAGAAAGCAGAAACAGAGATGAGGGAGTGTCTCCTGATCTGTGTCTGTCAATCATTGATTTCATTTATTTTTGTTTAACCAGGAAAAACAAAACACATTAAGATCCATGGGATTCAAGGGATTACTGGTCAAGAGGAAAAAGTTACACACACTGAAGTCTTGTCATACAGTTGAAATGTGATAAAAATATAAATAAATATGATGAAATCCAACAGAATAAAAAAAAAATTAAGTAAAAACAGCTACAAGTTAGTGATTTCATTTCCAGGTCTGTCAGAATAGCATCAAACTGAGACAAAGCTGCTGCTTTAATGCAACAGCAAAAATATAGCTGAAGCTTTAGTTAAGAGCAGCAGCTTCTTGTAATCTTCACCTGTTGGAGCTTCTGCTGCTCTGATTGGCTAACTGTTGTCCTGAAGCCTGTCATCAATTTCCTCAGAGCTTCACTGAGAAGCTGCAGCCTCACAGGAAACTCTGTAATTTTGCTCTCAGACTAACTTTAGGACAAAACATCTGGAAGCAGCGGGACTGACTCTGACCCTCTACTGACCTCAGTGTTTGCAGTTTGAAAGATGGACTCTCCACCAGATCCTGGAGCTGCTGAACATCTGAAGACTGAAGGCTGTTGTCGCTTAGGTTCACTTCTGTCAGGTGGGACGGGTTGGACTTCAGAGCCGAGACCAGAGCAGCACAGCTGATCTTTGTCAACTTGCAAGCCCTCAACCTGAATCCAGAACAAAGAGTTAAGTTTAAAGACAAAGTTCATGTTTTTTATCCTTCAGTTCTTTTAAAGAGATAAAAGTAGAGGAACATCAGAACATTTGGAAAAGTCCAAACACGTGAAGTTACAGCAAAAGATCAGAAGATAGAAGCAGAGAAGAAGAACATTCAGGAAGTTTCAGAACAACTTGCAGCCGCTTCAGTAAAGAAGTCCACATGACAAAGTCAAAGTAAAATATCAGCCTATGGCTGCATCCAAGACAGGGGTTGGTAACCTCAAAGTGGCTCCCTGGAGTCTTCAAAAACGTATCAAAATGGAAAAAAGATTTAACCTAGAATTTGTTTTAATATGGTTTCAAACATTCCTAAAGTTTTCCAATACTTTAAAAAGGTGTATAATAAACATTACATTTGAACATTTCTATGATCAAAGATTTGCGTCATAGCCTGTGATCCACATAGAGCCCATGCTGTGCCACGCAGGTGGGCACAGCTGACAAACAAGCATGTGTGTCATGAACCATAGATCCCAAAGCCACAATTACAGCCAAGTTAAAACCCAACACCTGAGAAACCTGTGCTTGAACCTGTGTTTCTTGACAGTTTATATAGGCGTGTGGAAAAACATGCATTTAGACTTGTCTTTAGATAAATTAAGAAGTGTGAGCAGATATATCAATCAATCAATCAATCTTTATTTGTATAGCACTTTTCATATAAAAATAACACAAAGTGCTTTACATTAAAAGCAAACAATATACATAATATAAGAACAGTTAAAAATTAAAATAAAAATAAAGCCCCCTGCTCCAAACCAGCCCACAATACCCTCATTCCTTTCTCACCACCCACTCCCTAACCGATAGAAATGATACAAAAGGAAAATAGAAAAATTGGCTGAGCACGTAAATTGACTCTGCGAAACTAATAGTTGGGACCTCCCTCTCAATGATCAGCCGCAAAGCCAGCCAAATGCAGCATCACAGGCGGGGTGCCGCCACACCACAGCTAGGCGGTGATGCAGGTCCCCATCCAGAGCCGCAACGGCTGAACCGCAGCTGACCCAGAGAGAGAGAGGCCCCAATTGAGGAAGCACTGGATATAAAATTTAAAAATGAATACAATTGTAAAATGAGAATAAAAGAAAAAACAAAGTAAAGGTAATAAAGGAATTAACAATAATAAAATAAGGAATTAGCAATAAAACAATAAAATAAGGAATATTAAGATCAATTATTAATAAATTAATGTAAATTCATAAAACATGATAAAATAGATAAACAGATAAAGGTAGCAAAATTAGCTAAAAGCAAGGTTAAAAAGATGTGTCTTGAGCCTTTTCTTAAAAGCATGTATGTTCTCTGCGGCTCTCAGGTCCTCTGGCAGATCATTCCATAAACGAGGTCCATAATACTTAAAAGACGCCTCTCCATGAGTTTTGGTTTTCACTGTAGGAATGACCAGTAGACCAGAGCCAGAGGATCTCAGGGTCCGCGAGGGTTCATAAATGACTAAAAGATCAGACAAATAAGAAGGCCCAAGACCATTAAGACATTTGAAAACCATTAAAAGTATCTTAAAATCAATCCTGAAGCTTATGGGGAGCCAATGCAGGGATTTTAAAATTGGGGTGATGTGGGCCCGCCTCCTGGTCCTGGTGAGAACTCTTGCAGCAGAATTCTGGAGAAGCTGAAGGTTCTTAATGTTCGTTTTTGGAAGACCAGCAAGCAGGGCGTTACAATAATCAATTCTACTTGTTATAAAAACATGCATCAGCATCTCCATATTAGCAAGAGAGAGAAGTGGGCGGACTCTAGCCAAGTTTCTCAGATGATAAAAACCTGTTTTGACCACATGCTAATGTGAGGGATGAACGTAGCTTTGAGTCAAAAGTAACGCCCAGGTTTTTGACCGTTTCTGAACAACCTAATGAAAGTTCTTTGAGTTTCAGACATTGTTTCTCTGTCTTGGCTTCAGGACCGATAATTAAAAATTTCAGTTTTTTCCTGGTTCAGCTGCAAAAAATTATTTGCCATCCATGACTTTACATCTAAAATGCAGTTAAAAAGTGCTTCTATTGGCCTTGTGTCATCAGGAGACATAGCTATGTACAGCTGGGTGTCATCAGCATAGCTGTGAAAGCTGATGTTGTGCCTCCTGATGACAGACCCCAGGGGAAGCATGTAGATGTTAAAAAGCAAGGGACCAAGGACAGAACCTTGTGGCACACCATATTTAATTTTGTGAACCCCAGAAAAATATGTGTCCATGCTTACCATAAAGTTTCTCTCAATGAGGTAGGAGATGAACCACTCAGAGAACAGTCCCTGAAAGGCCTATGCTTTTTAGTCTATTTAACAGGATCAGGTGATCAACAGTATCAAAGGCAGCACTTAGATCTAGGAGAATTAACACTGAGATCTGACCTGAATCCAAGGCACATCTAACATCATTGACAATCTTTAACAGGGCCGTCTCAGTACTGTGGTTCGTCCTGAAACCCGACTGGTTTACCTCAAAGATGTTGTTTTGTGAGAGAAACTCATTCAACTGAATAAAAACAAGTTTTTCTAAAATCTTGCTTAAAAATGGCAAGTTGGACACTGGTCTCTAGTTATTAAAAACTGTAGGATCTAAGTTTATTTTCTTTAGTAATGGTTTCACCACTGCAGTTTTAAAGGCAGTAGGAAAAACGCCTGTCTGAAGAGAGCAATTTATAATATTTAAAATCTCACTCTCAAAAGATCCATAAAATGACTTAAAAAGTTTTGTGGGATAGGATCTAAAAAACAGGTTGTTGGATTAACTTGGGAGAAAACTCGACCAAGTGTTTCAGCTTCAACCAGGTCAAAACTGTCCAGTGCTTCCTCAGGTAAGATCAAGCCATCATTTCTAATAAAAAGGCTTTTCTGATCATTTAAAATACTCAACCGCACAGAATCAATTTTGCTCCTGAAGTGGTCAGCAAAGTCCTCACACAATGAAGCGGAATCTGGTAATGGATTTTTATTAATGTTTGAGTTGATCAATGATTCAATCGTGTTGAAGAGGACTCTGGGATTATTTTTATTTTCAGAGATGATGTTTGCGAAGTATGAATTTCTGGTCTGTTTAGCAGTTTGGTTGTATAGTTTTAGTTGATTTTGGTAAAGTTGATAGTTTATTTCAATCTTATGTTTTCTCCAACGTCTTTCAGCAGCCCTGGATTGTCTTTTCAGTTTTCAGATATTCTCAAACATGAACTAAATCAAGTCCAAATCCTGCACTTGCCTCAGAGTCGAGATTGTGCAGTTCTGTGTGAAGCTCAAAGCTTGATCTTACATATGGAGAAACTGTCCAGTGATGTCCGAAAACAGAAGTCACACTAAATCAGTGAGAACACAATCATGTCATAGACACATATTTAGTAATGAAGTGCCTGTTTTCCAAAGATAATTAAGATTTTTGTGAGTGTTTGGAGTGACACTTTTAGACATTATTGAGTGTCATTGTCCAGGTCCGACAATTGCTGGGCTCGTATTGTGTGTGTTAGCTGCTAAGGAAAAGAGAAGAGAAGACTGCTCCATGTACACTTGCACTGACTTGCTTGGCATTTGAAGAAAAATAAAGAGGATTTTTTTTTTTATTTGGGTGTTATCCAAAGTTAACTAGATTTATTTTCTGCGGTCTTGTGGATTTTTTTTCCTAACAAAGCACACTGTTCTGCTTGGTTGTTGACCTTGTCAGTCAACCTCTTCCCTGCCCCGTCTCCTGTATAGAATGTATGTTCAGCTTTCTCCAACATGAGGCTCTGCTGTCATTGGAATAATCTTGAACTCTGAGGAAAAAAAAGAAAGAAAGAAAGAGAAAGAAAGAAAGAAAGAAAGAAAGAAAGAAAGAAGCCTTCAAAATAAAGTTGGTCGGCATGCAGCAGGGGAACATAAGCCTTTTGTCTGCAGTTTAGTGCCAACAAAATCTTTATACCATACTGATCTGAACACAACTGTAACATGGAGTCTTACTTCAGAGCCTGAAGTCTGCAGCCTGGACTCTTCAGAAAATCACACAGATGAAGAAATCCTGAATGTTGAATGTCTCTGTTCCAGCTCAAGTGTAGTTCTGTCAAATTTGATGGGTTGGACTTCAGAGCTGAGACTAGAGCTTCACAGTTCATATCTGACAAACAGCAAGTATTCATCCTGAAAGAAGACAGAAAATTGTCTTAAACAGCAGTGATGGCAGCTGGAGTTTCAGCTTGGTTTGGACTCCAGGAAGCTTTACGCAGCAGGACTGAACCAGAAACGCCTCTGGATGAACAAACAGGTCAAACATTTGAGTCTGGAAGCACAACTGGTACTAAAGTAGAACATTATCAAGATGCTCAAAGTCCTACCATAAGAGTTTTTCAGCTGTGAACTTTAAGAGCATGTATTGCAGTTAAAAAGCTTAATTTGCTGAAGGAGTCAGTCACAAACTGCAGCTTCTCAGTGACATTTGACATATGAGGACATTGTCAGAGCTACACGTGCGTTTCAAAAAGGATTATGTGATTTTTATTGGGAATACAAAATTAAGAACCCATTAGGAGCTTAAAGAATTGTTCAATTTATTATTGATGAGATCAGAAATTATATTTTAGTTGCAATTTCAGATTTGATGTGATGTTTAAGATGACTCAAAATATTGAACGAAAATAATAAATAGACTTGAATAATTTTACTCAGTTGACTTGTCAGGTGTGTGGTGATCATTTAAGAATTTAGTTGAATCAATGAAAACAAGCGACAGTTTGAATCATGGCATGTGCTGGTATATTGCAAAATACATGAAGACTTAACAGAATGGCTTTAAAACCACAGAAACTTCTAACCAACTGAGTTTGACCAAATATATAAGATCATTATTTATACATTGGTTTCATATAAATCAACATAAAACAATCAGTTTAATTGATAAAGAAGATATTCAAAAATATTATATTGTTTTTAAACACAGCTGCAGACAAAAGAGCTTCAGTGAAAATTCAAAACGTCCTTCATCAGGAAGTTCATCTTATATACTGACCTCAGAATCTTCAGTCTGCAGTCTGGACTTGCCAGAAAACCACACAGATGATCAAATCCAGAAACTTGCAGGTTCTTGTTTTGGCTCAGGTCCAGTTCTGTCAGATTGGATGGGTTGTGCTTCAGAGCTGAGCCCAGAGCTTCACAGCTGATCTTTGACAAATTGCATTTCACCAGTCTAAAAGCAGACAGAAAAGTGTGTGTGAATAGTGTGAGGTAGATCAGGTGTGTTCAGGTGTTAAATGTGCAGCTCAGTGGCCTTGTGGTAGAGTGTCCGCCCTAAGATTGGGAGGTCATGGGTTCAAGTCCAGCCAGGACGAGTCATACCAAAGACTGTAAAAATGGGACCCAGTGCCTCCCTGCTTGGCACTCAGCATTAAGGGGTTGGATTGGGGGGTTAAACCACCAAATGATTCCTGAGCGCAGCTGTGTCTGCACCTCACTGCTCCCTTAGGGGATGGGTCAAATGCGGAGAACAAATTTCGCACACCTAGGTGTGTGACAACTAATGGGACTGTAACTTTGTGTATGAATGTGTCTGATCACAGTCAGACTGCAGATATCTGATTGATCTGCTGTCAGTAAGTATTGTCTGGGAAGACAGCTCTCAATCATGTCATAGACAGCTCTTCTGTACACAAGTTCACTGTTAGAAATGACTTCCTGACTTCAGCTGACTCCAACATAAAGCTTCAGCAGTCTAGTGGATGTCTGCCAGAGCTCCAAACTGACAAACTTCCTCTTTGAAGCTATGAAGATATTTCTATCACAGCTCAGTGGAGCTGCATGTCCAGCTGGACCAAAAGTGTCCTTGATCCAGTAAGAAGCAGGGAGAAAAACTAATTTCCTGACTGAAGAGTGTGTGACTTCTCCATGACAGAGATCTGCCTCTGAAGGTTTACTCTATTGTTTTATTTCTCTTTACCAAAACTCTCCTTCTCTCTCTGGGTTTCCACTCAAGGCTCTGCTCACACCTGTGTGTCTGTGTTTGTGCACTCAAGTGCATGCTCATGTGCTTTGATTCGTATGATTTAAACTTTGAGGGTAGTCATATTTCATACAGGTTTGATCAGGATAATTAATCTGTCAGTTTGAATTATTGTTTATTTTTGACAAATCTCATAAATCTGTCATATGTTTCAACAGCAAACCTTTAGTTCCAATCGAAACATCTTTGTTCAAAAAAAAAATCTTGTTTGCAGTTCTTTTTCAATGCAAAATTTTCAAAGAATTTCATAAATTAATGTCTGGAAAATTCAGAATTTAATTTGCATCCAAATCTTCCATCTTAAATAAAGAACTACACTTGTAGACACAAACCAACCAGCAGCTTCAAAGTTCTGACCTCAGAATCTGCACTCTACAGTTTGGACTTTTCAGTCCAGAACACAGAACCTCCATGGATGAATCCTGCAGGTCGTTGTAGCTCAGGTCCAGTTCCATCAGGTGGGATAGGTTGGACTTCAGAGCTGAAGCTACAATTTCATAGTCTATCTCAGAGAGTCCACATTGTTCTGGAAGTCTGTGAAGAGAAACAAAACCAGGAACAGATGATATAAGGTTGATTCCAGGCTGTGAAAAAGTTCCAGTTTGACAATCTTTTTTTTTATCAGAGCCTTATCCTAAATCATTCCATTCTCTTTGGGGTCCAGATGACTCCAACCACATATTATTATGCGATTTCTTCCATGACAAAGGTGGACAAAGGTGGACAGGATTTTATGTCTGCCATGGACATTAGTGAAACTCAAAAATCACACTGTCGCACCGTCTTGTGGGGTCCAGATGACCCCACTTTTAATGTAAACAAGCTAAGGAGAGCGGAAGGGTTACGCGTGAAACAGCCCTCCTCATCAGTCTCTCAAACCTCGTTCTTGTGTTGCTCTCATCTGAAGCTGGAGGAGAGGTGGTCAAACTTTGCTGTCTCCAGTCCATCAGTGATCAGAGGTCTCATCTGAGTCACTAAGTTCAAAGTAGAACATCTAGATCACATAGACTGACTGTTGACATGACCATGATGGTGATGCTTGAATGTTGATGGTTTTTAAAAGTATTCTTTTGATTGCATATTTTTTAATTTAAAAATTCACATTTTTATTGCTTATATTTTCAGCTCTGAAGTTGTAAACAACAACAGATCATCCTCCTGCTCTGTTGCGGAACTTTAAAATCTGTTTCTTTTTTTAGAAAAATGTCTCCAGCAGGTTGAGACAACCATCAAGGCTGGAGAGCTTCTTATCTATGGAATCTAACGTGTCGCTGATTCCGCTGCCTGGAGAGGAGGTGGCCCCGGGAGAGTCTTCAGGATGATTGCGTTTGGATGTAGGGGTGATGGCGTTCGTCCTTCCTCTGACTAAGGTATCAAAGCAATTGTCAATAAATTTCTCCAGGTCGGGGGTCAAGTTCACAAAGACATTTTTGGACAATCCTCGAGCAGTAAATTGGGGTATATTGAAAAGAAGCATCTGGTGTGAATTTGATGAATGAATTGTGTTCTGTGCAAGTTTAAATGTGTTTAAATATTTGGCCACAAATGCAAGAACATGAATGTTGAAGATATGAACACTGATCTATCACAGACACTTCTGGACTCACTTGAACTTTCTGCAGTTCCTCACAGCTGGGATCAGTCTCCGTTTACCCTCATCTGATGTCTTATACAGGTACAGGTCCACCTCATCCTGAACCTCCTCTGACATCTGCAAAGTGTAGGCCAGAGCTGAGCAGTGGATCACTGAGAGTTCCTTCTCTGATTTGTTCTCTGACTTCAGGAACTCTTGAATCTCTTCATGAACTGAGAGGTCCTTCATCTCCATCAGACAGTGATAGATGTTGATGCTTCTGTCAGGAGAGACTCCTTTAATGTTGATCTCCTTCAGGTTGTTGATGGCTCTCTGGATCATTCCTAGCTTCATCTCTATTTGACCCAGAAGGCTTCTTAAAAGTCTCTGATTAGACTCCACAGAGAATCCATGAAGGAAGCGAACAAACAGATCCAGGTGTCCAGTTTTGCTCTGCAGGGATTTCTCCATGACCATCTTAAGAAACTCATCCAGGGATGGGTTCTTCATGTCACATTTCAAGAAGTCCTCAATGACATTTACCATCATGTTGGAGTAACAGTGGAACACATAGACTGCAGCCAGAAACTCCTGAACGCTCAGATGGACAAAGCTGTAGACCGGTTTCTGGAAGATCTCACACTCTCTTCTGAAGATCTCAGTACAAACTCCAGAGTACACTGAGACCTCTGTGACATCCAGACCACACTGCTGCAGGTCTTCTTGGTAGAACATGATGTTTCCTTTCTCCAGATGTTTAAATGCCAGCCTCCCCAGCTTCAGAAGAACTTCCCTGTCAGTCTCTGTCAGCTCTTGTGGACTCGTCTCATGATCGTGCTGGTACTTGTTCTTCTTCCTCTTTGTCTGGACCATCAGAAAGTGTGAGTACATGTCAGTCAGGGTGGTGGGCAGTTCTTCTCTCTGCTCTGTGGTCAGCATGTTCTCCAGAACCACAGCAGTGATCCAACAGAAGACTGGAACTTCACACATGATGTAGTGAGACATGGAGCCCTTGATGTGGGAGATGATTCTGCTGGACAGCTCTTCATCTGGGAATCTCTTCCTGAAGTATCCTCCTTCTGAACATCATTGAAGCCTCGTACTTCTGTCAGTCTGTCCACACATAAAGGAGGGATCTTATGGGCTGCTGCAGGTCTGGAAGTGATCCAGACCAGAGCTGAAGGAAGCAGATGTCCCTGGATGAGGTTAGTGAGCAGCACATTGACTGAAGACTTCTGTGTGACATCAGACACCACCGGACTGTTGTTGAAGTCCAGAGAAAGTCTGCTTTCATCCAGACCATCAAAGATGAACAGAGGTTTACAGACAGACAGCTGTTCTGCTGAGATCTTCTGGAGTGTTGGATGGAAAAGCTGGATCAGAGTGAGAAGACTGTGCTGCTCATCTCTGATCAAGTTCATCTCCCTGAAGGAAAGAGGAACCACAGCAGTGATGTCTTGGTTCTCTAAGCCCTCAGCCCAGTCCAGAGTAAACTTCTGCACTGAGAAGCTTTTTCCAGATCCAGCAACTCCGCTGGTCAGAACCACTCTGATGGATTTGTGTTGGTCAGGGAAGACTTTGAAGATCTCTGGGTTCTTGATTGCAATGGAGGTGAGTTTATTGGTCTTGGTGGTTGTCTCCAACTGCATCACCTCATGTTGGGTGTGAACCTCTTTTCTTAGTTCCTCTGTGATGTAGAGCTCAGTGTAGACCTCATTAAGGAGTGTTTCTCTTCCTGTCTCTTCAGTGCCTTCAGCCACATGTTCACTTCTCCTCTTCAGACTAATTTGATGTTCTCCAAGAATCTCCTGCAGACCAACATCTGCTGGAAGAGCAGAAAAGAAAGCTCCTTCATGAGCGTTCAATGCAACACCAGCATATATTTTTAGAAGAATCCATCAGCAGATGATCAGGAACTTACTCACCTCTTATAGGAGAGGGGGATCTACTCGTATTCTGATTTCTGTGGATATTAAGGAGAAACATAAAATAACAACAATAAAACAGTCAGTGGGAAGTTCCAGACAAACTCTTATCATAGAGCAGATCTTCTTTGATCTTCTATACGGAGATAGCTATGCAGTCTGTTTGGGTTTTCTTCACCAATTTTCCCTGAGAGGTCCTGAGCTCCCGATAACACTTGGACATGCTCTGACTTTAGTGTTTGAAAACATTTTAGAGTAGAAGAACAGAAATTACATAAAGTGGGAGGAGCCAACATGTCAGTCAAAAATAATGTTGTTCATTTGAATATCTGCAGCGCAGTGAAAATTAACCATTTACCTTAATTACCATTTACCTTGGTACTTTGTGCTCTATGATAATGTAGACAACTATCATTCATTTGAAATGAGACCTGTTCACTCAATGATCTGAATGATTTCAAATTATGAGAGAATGATGATATGATACCTGAGATTATTCAAGAATGTTTTGATACTTGGAGCTAAAGTAACTGTTTGGGTTTCTCTACAATAATCAAATCCCATCTAAACACTGCATGTGTAAAAAAGATCATTAACAGATCTCTGAAGCAGAGAGACCTAAATATTTAAATAAACTGGATTAAACAGTTGATACATTTGTTCTAAATAATACACAGACATTTGGTTTGATAAGAAAGTAATCTTTACTAAATTGTCAATATCAAAAATTAGTAAGAACTAAGAGATATTTTGGAAATTGACTTCTAAATCTAAGAACATTTTACATTTAAAAACTCATCTCAGACTTCAAAATGTAATAACTGAATTAAAACAGGCTTTATTAATTTTGTTTTCAAACCCCTGCCTTTGCTCTAAGACCTATACTTGTCACAGCAGATTGTTGTCAATCCTGGATGGATCAGCTTATGTTCTTGATGAGTACCCTGTTGTTCCTTCTGAGAGATGAAATCTTTATTCTGTAGAAACAGGTTCTTACTGTGAGTCTGAAGGTCCTGGTTCAGGTTCAAAGCTTGGAGGAGGATGTTTGGACCGATCACTCTTCACAGACCCACAGCTGGAGGTTGTAGATTTGACTGTTTTTGTGAGCTGTTGACCTCTGTGAACAAAACAATTTTGGTTTGGGTTTGAGGATCTGCTTCTTCTCGAGCATCTGTTGGACTTTGACATGGACAGAGACTATCACAGTGAGTCAAAGAAGATTTTTTTTCTAGAAATTTTTTTTTTTCTCAAATTCTACTTATATATATCCAAATACTGATGATAGAAAGTAAATCTGTTTGTAACTGCATTAATATTTGGCTTCTTCTCCAACATCTCTGCTCTCCGAGAGACTCTCAGAAGACTCAACTGAAAAGATCTGATCACATGTGATGTTCCAAATGAATCTGATCAGAGAGATCAAGAACTGAACCAGACCTCAAGTCATTCAGATGAAAACTATTGATCATCTATCTTCTATCTATTTCTTTTATTTATTTATTTTTTTTTTTTTAACTTGTCCTGTCCAACAGCTGAGCAAGCAGATACGGGCTGAGAGCCTCTGCGTTGGACAGATTTAAATGTCCCAACAGTTTATTAAGTATAAACCCCTGTTGTATTTCATGCTAAACTTTATTTATCTTAATTATGTTGTATCTTTTCCTTTTTTTGTTGGACCAGACGGAAACAAAGGGGGGGGGTGGTAGAAGAGTGGGGTTAAGAGAACAAAGAAGTTAACAGAGTAGTAACATCCTATAACAACCAGGTCTAACTAACAATCTGGAATGGGCGGGGCCTGTCTATACACACACTCAATTACACACATACCTATGGGCTAGACTAATCTTTACCTTTAAAGTTGTCAAAAATGTACACAATACCACTGCAGCTCACACACAATCATAGAAGCTGACACAAATAAAGTCTTTCATTCCATCACACATTCTGTTAGTGCGAGGTGAGCTGACACCTGTGCTCAGGTGAGTGTTTATGTTTTGCTGATGTGGATGTTGATGGAATGTATATAGGGAGAGAGCGCCCAGCCATCCCCACGCCAAGGCCCCCACCCGAACGGCAGCAGCAGCCCGGACCCCCCAACACCCGCCACGGAGCCATGGAGAGAATCCGCCAGCCTCAGAGTCCCGCCAGACACCCAGACCAGGGCACGCGGGACCGCCGCAGAGGCCCCCACGCCCGAGAGCCGGAAGGCACGGAAGCACAGAGAGCGCGGACCCCCGCCCGGCCAGAACAGCAATCCCCCACCCACCCCAGAGGGCAACACAAGGCCCCACACCAAGAGCCCCCACACCAGAGGAGCAGCCCACTACCACCCAGCAGTACCGAGCATCCCCCCGCCCCACCCCAGGCATGAGCCAGAGCCCCTCCAGGATGACCCGCTCCGCCCGCGCCCGCCGCAGGAGGTCCAGGGGCGAGCCGGGAAGGGGCAGCCCACCCCCGCCAAGCAGAGACACCCAAGAGGAACGAGGGTCCCAGAGGAATGATTGAACAAGGCCTGACCAGGCACAGCCACTGATGGAATCTTGGAGAGGCCAATTCTCGGAGCCGGGACCGGAGCCCGAACCACCGAGACTGGACACCCCACGGCTCCGATGTAGTTTGATCCCCTGTTAGATCTTGGGGATCCCTCTCCAAGCGTGGTGAGGAGCCGCCGAGCCCAGGAGACCGGCACCCAGGAGACAGGACCACCAGGCCGAGGGTTCCATCCCCCCTCGCCAGGGATGGGTAGGGACAGAGGTCGAAGGTCCCACCTTCCTTGTTGATGCATGCGTGTTTGTTTGTTAGAGTGTATATTTTGAGGTGTTAGAGTGTGTGTACTACAAGGTGCGGTTAAAATTGGTGAGTAGGCCTTGACAGGACATCTCCTGATTGCTCACAGCGATGCCCGTCACCTCTCACCAACGGCCCTACATGTCTATGGTGCTGTTAAAATTGGCGGAAAGGCACTTGAGAGGACATCTACTGCTTGCTGGCAGTGATGTCCAAGCACCCCCCACCAAGCCCTACATGTCTAAGGGCAAATAAACTAAGGGGAGGGGCAACTCATGCAGCGGCCACTGGAGGGAGGGCCACTTGCAGTAGTCCACCCCCAGCAGCACGCTGCAATACAACCACCCTCCCCTTCACCCTAATACATGTTTGTATGAGGAAGAGGGTAGGTTGGGGGCAGTTGGCTGACCGACCCCCGATGGGGGACCGCTGTCCCCCCGCCCCCCCCCCAGCGTTGGACCAAGTTCACCCCAGCCCATGGGCCCGATCCCCTGACGACTACCCCCCCCCAAGGCCCGAGCCCCCACCCCCCCGCAAGGAGGAGGAGCCAGCAGGAGCCAGTCCCAGGGACAGGTCCCAGGCCCCGCCCCCAAGCACCTCTCCCATGGGTGCACTGGGCAGGCACTAACAGGACAGAGCGGCCGGCCCAGCCGCGGCCCCACCGAATTTTCAGTAGAGACCACATCACGCCAGACCGACCGCCCCAGCCCTGTACCAATGGGACCCCTGCTCCCACGGAAAGCCCCACCAGACGGGGCCAACCGCCACCCCCGCTACCCCAAGACCCCGCAGCAAGGGCAGGCGCCGCCCGGAACAACGGCGGGCCCCAAGGAGGTAGCCCCACCCCGCCCCAGAGCCAAGAGAGGAGTGCCCAGCCCCCAGGTGCAGGCGAGCCGACGCAAGCGGCGCCCCCAGGAAGGGCCCCACACCAGCCCACCCAGCGCAAGCAAGAGGACCGCCCCCCAGACCGAGCCAGACCCCCCACCCAACTGCACACCCCACACCCCCGACACCCAGGCCCGGGACGCCACACGGCCCTCGCCGGCCCCCATCCAGACGCCAGGCCAAACCCCCAACCAACAGAGCCCCCCCGCCCCCAGCCAGATGCCAGAGGCCCCGACCCCCGCCACCAGCCCCGGCAGACAACCACGGCGCGGGGACACCCAAGCACACCCCGCCCCTAAATCATGGACTAATAAATTGTCAATATCAAAAATTAGTAAGAACTAAGAGATATTTGAAAATTGACTTCTAAATCTAAGAACATTTTACATTTAAAAACTCATCTCAGACTTCAAAATGTAATAAGTGAATTAAAACACGCTTTACTACTTATTTTGTTGTTCAAACCCCTGCCTTTGCTCTAAGACCTATACTTGTCACACATTGCACAGTTGTGTAAATTCTGGAATGGATCAGCTTATGTTCTTGATGAGTACCCTGTTGTTCCTTCTGAGAGATGAAAACTTCTTTATTCTGTAGAAACAGGTTCTTACTGTGAGTCTGAAGGTTCCTGGTTCAGGTTCAAAGCTTGGAGGGAGGATGTTGGGACGATCACTCTTCACAGACTCACAGCTGGAGGCTGTAGGTTTTACTGTGTGTGTGAGCTGTTGACCTCTGTGAACAAAACAATTTTGGTTTGGGTTTGAGGATCTGCTTCTTCTCAGAACATCTGTTGGACTTTGACATGGACAGAGACTATCACAGTGAGTCAAAGAAGATTTTTTTTCTAGAATTTTTTTTTTCTCCTCATTCTACTTATATTTATTATCCAAATACTGATGATAGAAAGTAAATCTGTTTGTAACTGCATTAATATTTGACTCCTGTGAATCTGGAGGGATCCTTTTCATTAGAGTGTAGCTGCTATCACTTAAAGTCAGCAGTCAACAGGCTTCTTCTCCAACATTTCTGCTCTCCGAGAGACTCTCAGAAGACTCAACTGAAAAGATCTGATCACATGTGATGTTCCAAATGAATCTGATCAGAGAGATCAAGAACTGAACCAGACCTCAAGTCATTCAGATGAAAACTATTGATCATCTAAAATACTATCTAGCCTCCTTTAACTCTGACAAACACTTACTGTTTCACTCCTGAACAGCTGCCTGTAAAGGCAAGAAGTAAAACCTTTGATGCATCACTCATGAAGGACTTCCTTTCATGACCATAATACTGTATGTTTTTTTTTGTTTGTTTGTTGGTTTTCTTTTGTCTTTTCACAATGATACAAAAGCCATAATCTGTAAACAATTTTGCACAGTAGATTTGAATGACATCTGACTTCACACGAAAGAAAAAAAAACCCAAAAAACTTTTATACAATAGACAGACATCCAGGAGATAATCAGCAACTTCTTGTGCGCAGTGTTCTCTGATCAGAAGAGTTCTGTAAGCAACTGGTAAGGGTGGGGCAGCTAAGAGTTGCAGCAGGACGGTCGACCTCTGATCAGAAAATTACATGTTTGTTCCACGCCTCGTCAGCCCATGTGTCAAGGTGTCATTTGGCAAGACACTGAACCCTATTGCGTTTTATGGGTATAGGTTGGTGCCAGTGTCATTGTGAATGTGTGTGCAATGGGACTGTGGCTGTAAAACATTTTGGGGCTACACGGAAGGATGGAAAAGCGCTATAAAAGTATATGCCATTTATCATTTACAGACACAGAGATAGAGACCACTTTTGTAATTTAGACTAAACCATAACTTTGTAAAGAAAATGGATGGATGGATTAAGTGGAATAATTCTGATCTTTGTTCTAGCTTTTCATGTATGGAAAGAATAAGGGGGTGTTCCCTGTTCTAATTTTTTGCTAGATATTTTTTCAAGAACTACAAAAGCAAATAACGACAATTGGGCTGGGAACAAATCTCATCTGTTCATGAAAACTATAAGATGACTTACAATTAAAGGTTGATAAGCCAAAATATGTCTTTGTCACAGACGTGATACGTGTCTGTTTTGTTTTATGTTTTTGTCACGAAATTGTCGGTCTTTTTTGTTCTTCCTACTAATTCCTACTAAAATTTTTTTAATGTTTGAACAAAATTTTGGGGATATATTAAATATTGACCAATATGAATTGTTCATTTTAGTGAGGTGATGCAGAAAATAAGATTTTTATACATAGGATCCACCTGTTCTGAGCTTTGGCGTTTACTCAAAGCTCAGAGGCAGGCAGGGACCGTCCACAAAAAATACCACTGCCAATCATCAATTTTGTAATACTTCATAAATAATAATCTAAAAAAAATCACAAGTTTTAATTATTCTTAAAATAAACTCCCCAGAAAATTATTTTGAAAAGGATTTTTAAACATATCTTGAAGAAAAGACTGTGTGCAACAAAGTTGACCATGGCCATAGCTCGAGTGTCCAGGTCAACAGACATTAGTGTTTTGTGCCCAATGTTATCCTTGGGATTGACTCGAACTAAAATAACGAGTTCATACTGGCCAATATTTAAAACTTCACGATACTTTGCTCTGTAATGTTTGTGCATAAAGGGGAGTTAGTAATGAAAAACCTGGAACCATTCTGGAAATAAAAAATCCAATTTCTAGGTCTTTGAAAAGTTAGTAAAAAATGAAAATCTTTGACAAAGTTTTGGGAAAGTCAAGTAGTTTTGATATTTTAATTGCAAAAATCATTAAAAAAAAACACAAACATGAGATTTTAATTTAAATTGTCACAAAATTGCAACATTGCACTATTGTTGCCGAAAAGCAGGTCGAGTTGTCAGCAGTTCAGCGCATGGCACCGTAATGCTACGAAATGCAGCTTTGATGATCATCAGCTATAGCTACTGAAATACCTCGACCAGAAACGTGAAAAATGCAGACTTGCTCCTAAAACAGGTAATTATGGCAATACATTGGAAGCTTATTGCCTTCAATAAAAAAAAAAAGTGGGATCTTTGTTGTAATTTTGTTTGTGTAAATCTCATGTAAGTCGTTCAAATCTGTGTTTTTTGTTCTAAAAGTTTTAAGAATTACCAAAGCAAAGAACTGTTGACAGACTGGGCATTTATTTATTTTCCCTGTCTTTTTTGTTCTTCCTACGAACTTTGTCCACAAACATTACAGAGCAAAACATTGGCAAGGGATTACATATTGACCACTATAAAAAGTTTATTTTGTTTGTGAGTAAATCCCAATGACAATGTTGGGTACAAAGAAGCAAAGTCCATGGGTGACCTGCTGGATGCTCATGTTGTCGGTGTGATCAACTTTGTTATAATTTTTTAAAATATTTTTGCTACTATTTTTTCTGGTTTTTACTATGATTCTCTTTTTTTAATTTGCTTTGATTTTTTTCATAATTCGTTGTAATTTTTTTCAGAATTTGCAATATTTTTTTTGGATTGCAGCAGTTGTAATCCTAAAGCAAGGAGAGAAGGACATGTCTACAACTTGCATCATTCAAACATGTTGGTTCACTTCAAAAGAAAGAGTAATCAATTGAGCGTCACTAACTGCAATAGTCTATAGTGCATTTATTTTTAGTTTTGGAAATTTGAATAAATGTTTTGGCACTATTGTGATGAACACAAACAAAAAGGGACATGGATTATGTCTTTGACAGAGACACATATTGGTTTATGACCTTCTTATAGTATTTTTGTGCAGGTGAGGTTAGAAGCCAGCTGGTTTGTAAATATTTGCTTTTGTGAGTCTTAAAAAAAAAGGACAAAAACCACAGAAAGAAAATGTAAACAAAAAATATATAAATGAAGAGCACTGCATTTGATCTGTATTTAGACTGCAGTCAAGCAGATTATCATTACCTGGACCAAAGCTTGTAAACAAAACCATGGGACTAAAGATCTCTTCACTCATTGGATATCAGTTACCGGGACAGGTCAAAACAAAAAGAAAAAGATGGATGCGCTGCACTTTGCAAATCATTGCCAGGATAGTTCACTCATTTAAATCCTGTAATCTTATATTTTGACCAATTTTTAATGTCTGTATTAATATCAGGTACAATGCTTTTTACTGTTACTTTGGTACAGTGGACGTCCGCTTGTGCATATTCAGGCTGAAACTTTGTTGGATTTTTTTTTTAATCAGGGGAAATAAAACTTGGTTCACTTTAAGCAAACCAAATGTGTCAAGTCTAGTCTGAATAAACCCTTAGAGAAGATAAAAGTAAAAGTGATGTGTGAGTTTGTTGTGGAGATACACAAGTTCTTCTTAATGAAGACCAACCAGTGTAGCTCTGTTTCAAATCTTCTGTTTTTATGAGAACTTTCTTGTTTTTGGTGAGAGCAGAACTCTACTTTGTTCTGTAGAAACTGTTTCTTACTCTAAGTCTGTAGGTCCGGGTTCAGTTTTGGATGAATCCATTCTGGACTGGTTTCTCTGCACACGCCCACGGCTGAAGGCTGCAGACTCGTCCAGCTGTGTGACCTGCTGACTACTGCAAAAAACAAACAATCAATCTAGATATGAACATAATAAAGTTAATTATGAACAAGATTGTTCATAATGAACAAAGACTGAATGGTATTTTAAATAAACACATAAGAAACAAAGTTTTTATTTTTAGCAGAAATATTTTGTTTTGAGTCAAACATTGCATTTTCTACAAAATACTCATTTTTTTTAACTTGTCTTGTCCAACAGCTGAGCAAACACAAACTAGCTGAGAGCCTTTTGCTTGACAATGGATTTTACCGTCACAATAGGGGTTTGAGTATAAACCCCTATTGTATTTTATACTAAACTGTCTTTATTTTGATTTTGTATATATATATTATCTTTCTTTCTTGTTGGACAGAAAAGAAGACAGAACAGAGGGTAATAACATCATAAAACAACCAGGTATAAATAGCAAACTAGAATGGGCGGTGTTGGGTTTAAATCCCAAGGCAGAATATGAATAAACACGAACCAGTCAGTTCATAAGGTTAATCACTCTTCGCAGCGAAGGAGAGAAAACAGAGGGACAAGCCGAAGGTTCTCCGTCTGCAAACTCTGCCCTCTCCTTCGTGCCTCAGACTTTTATTAAGCTCAAATAGTATAGTAATAGTATATAGCATCATGACCATATTTGGGAGAGCTCAAGAAGAAAGTTGAATAAACTCTCCCTTATAGGGACAAGAATCTCAGTTGGTTTGAAAACAGGTGCGATGACTGTGTTGTGGGAAAGCGTGGCTGTGTTGTGGTACAGCAAGGCGCGGTGTCTGTGTGTGCGTGGATGAAGGTCTGAGTGAATAAGTCTGTGTGCCTGAGAGGATAAGCGTGTATATTTGTGTGCCTTCAAGTGCAGACGTAACAAGGAACCGAAATGTGGTTGGAACATAGAAGAATAGCACAGAAGTAAGTAATAATAGTCTTAGCTGCACCCTCAACTATATATTTTTCCAACAGGCGGAGCCTGTCCACACACACACACTCAGTTGTTATAAACCATACCTGTTGGCTAAAATAGTCTTCTTATATAAACTAGTATAAATATACACAATACAACTGCAGTTCACACATAATAAATAATAGATTTAAGTTACTGGTAATTTCTAAAAACTATAAATTCCTCATTTTACATTTAAATTCCTGGAATGTTATGAAACTCATTCTCGGTTAAGTGCTCTACAAATGATGTGTCCCCTGCTGGCAAGACCAGGAAGTTGACTGTTAGTGTGTTCATTAAAATATCTGGGTGTTCCAGATGAATTTCAGTCTGTCGGTAAAAGTGAAGAGTTTCCTTTGTGAAAATCCATCAGGCTAATAAGGTGGTACTTTGGAAGAATTTTTTATTATTGTTTAGCTGATAATGACAGATGATCTTTCCACATAAAACGTCTGTTGCCAAAAAACTAGTTGTGGATGTTTTGTCATTCTAAACATCCACAGTTTCAAGTCTTTGTTTTAAGACCAGCCATTTGTTTATTTGGTCCAGAGAGAGCTGTTGAACATCAGCTGCTGCGCTTCTGCTCTCTCTCAACCAGATGGAGACATAGAGCTGCAGAGGCAAAGACTATGATTTCCAAACAAACCCTCCTGTTTCCAAAATTCAGGACAAATGAAGCAGATCAAGAAAAACAGACAGAAGTAAAACGAGATAAAAAAAAGGAAGGAAAATAAGGAAGGAAAGATATGAATTCTTCCTCTCAAAGCTCCAACAGAGACTTTCAGATGAACAAGTTACTTCCAAACTGTAATACATTACACAATACTTGTTGTGTAAAACTAATCTATTACTTTAAAATGTTACAGTATTCCGTTGTTTAATTAAAGGGGGATGAGTTACATAAATAATTGGTAAAAAGCAAGAAGTAGGATTATAGATGGTTCAAGGCTGAAAAACTCCACTATATAACTCATACACTTTTCTCAGTCTGACATCAACATTATCACACTTTCATCTTTTGTTGTAAATGTCAAAGTTCAAATTATCATGGGAAATAAGTCCAGTATCAAAGAAAGAAAACTAAGATCTGCTTACAATTAAAAATGTAAGTAAATGTAACCAGCTGATTACATTCTGTACAGAAGTCACAGCACAAAGATTGACTGACAAGATCAACAACCCATCAGGACATAAGGAACCATGCATTTTAGAGAGAGAGAAAAAGATATGCAAAACAGAGAAACTGCGATACAGAAAAGGAAAAAAAAAACATCTGTTGCTTTAAGTTACTTTCTTTAGATCAGCTGTAGAAATAAAACACCTGAAAAGATAAGCTTACCACAATGTTTTTCTCATTTCTATGAAGGATAATTTGGTTCCATGAAGATACGGTTCATTTCTGGTAAGGCTTAGAAACTGAAAACACATATGGAGGGTCAAAGTTCAGCTCAATATAGTCTATAAAAATAAAACCAATAAAAAGTGTGAAAACAGAAAGCAAACAGAGAACTGCTTGACTGATTGAACTGATTCAACTGATAAAACCTAACAAGAAAAACTAGACAAGCAGCTCCGATGAGAAAAAAGATTAAACAAAAGCATGTCTCATTGTCTTTCTGACACAAACCATTCTATTTTGGTACGATTGTCTGTTGGAATCTTAGAGTTGCTGAACATCTGAACATGAAATGTGGAAAACATTATCCAGCACATATTAGAAATGCCTTATGTTACTATATTCCAGCCCAAAGTAATGTACTTTGTAAAGTTCCACCCAACACAGTTCAAATACGGATTTGTATTAAGGAGAACAGGAAAGTAAGGAAACAGCAGTCAGCTGATCTGTCCTACTGACTGATCTGTGAATACTGAAGATCACACTTTGATTCCAGGAAATATAAAAAAAAAAAAAAACATCAAAAGATAGGCGTTTCCTTTACAAACATTAATCCTCCATATTGTTGATCAATAATCAAAGAAACATTTTTTGTAACAGGAAAAAGATGAGAGCTTGCGGAGAAAGAAAGTTTTCAAACAGAAAAAATAGTCAATTTAGTGAAGACAAAGTTCAGTTTCTTCAAAGATCTAAAAAAGAGTTTCCACTCACCGTGTAACGGAGCTGCAACACAGATCAGTGACTGAACCAGGAAGAATCCACCTGTGAAGGAGGCGGGGTAGAAAAGGGAGGGGTAACAGGAAAAGCAGTTTTATCTGTAGCTTGAAGCTGAAGTTGAAATTTCTGTCACATTCTTTTCCAGACACAGATGGTGACTCTTTAATCAATACCACAAACTGCCTCTTGTCTACCAAATGAGGACTCAAAGACCAACAGTCAGAAAATCAGGATTAGATATGTTTTTCTTACTGACCCTCACAAACACAGTGGACATTAAAGTGGGGGTGTGCTATCTTGTTGAAGGTGAGATTAAGCTCCAGGATGTTTGAGTTTCCTGAACTAAACAAAGAACAGGTATAGAAGGAAACCTGACACCACCTGACAGCAGCTGAGGGGAGGAGCAAAGCTTTAAGTTTAAGCTGTCGGATATTTTTTATTAGGACACACAGACTGATTTTAAACATCCTGAAAATGTTCAGCTGTTGTTGGCTGTTGGAGCACACTAATTCCGACTGATGTAAGTTGTGCTCATAGGTTGAAAGTTATTATAAATTCTAAACTATCTTTCTGAGGATCTCTTGTGCTGAGGTAGCGGGCGGTAGTGGCGACTTGGAGGAGGTCAGAGAGACATAAGATATGAATGGCTTTGTGGGTTAGGAGGATGATTTTGTAGGCGATCTGGTAGGTAATGGGTAACCAGTGAAGCCACTTGAATAGGGTGTGATGTGATGGATTGAGGGGGTCTGAGTGAGATTGTGAGGAGCAGACTTTTGGACCAGTTGAACTTTTCGGAGACTTTTTTTTTGTGGGAGTCCAAACAGAAGTGAGTTACAATAGGCGGGATGTGACGAGGCTGGAACAGCATGCCGGTGGAATGAGGGCTGGGGAAAGGGCAAAGACAATGGACGTTCCAGAGGTGGAACTCTGAGTGACATTGTTGATGTGGGAAGTGAAGATAAGTGTGCTGTCCAGCATGACAGCTAGGCTTTTAACTTAAGGGGAGGGGAAAATGAGGGAGTTCTGAGAATGAATGACAATTTTATTTTACATTACTAAGATTGAACTTGGTGCCAACAAGCAGAAGTTCTGTTGTATTGCAGTTTGGGGAAATGTGAAGATAAAAAGGATGATAAGGAAACTGGTAAAGGAGGTAGGTGGGAAAGTAGAGTCTGGTTTGGCAGAAATGTATAGCTCAGTGTCATCTGCATAGCAGTGAAAATGTGTTTGATGTCGACGGAAGAAATGACCAAAGGGAAGAAGGTAGATGATAAACAGCAGGGGTACAGGCATGCCCCAGGACAGAGCGGCAAACTTTTTCCCCCTGCATTGCGCATCAATTAAAACCGCCCGGGCATGAAGGCTGACACGGGGGGTAAAGTGAGTTGTGTGAAACTATAAAGTTTTATTTAAAAAAAAAAAAAAAAAGAAAAACTGCAGTATCTATACGGGTGGGCAGGGTCACAGTCATAGTGCTGCGTTAATGGAGCCTTTCCTTGTGATGCCCTGGAGTATCAAAGATTACTGTTAGTGATTTTAATAACCCATTTATTGTTAAACAACAGTATTGACACTTTTTAAATCCTAGTGACAAATTAAACTTCCCAAATGACCCTGTTCAAAAATGTGCACATCTAAGGTCTCAATACCTTGTATTACCTATTTTTTGTCAAGAATTCCTTGAAGTCTCTTGTGGCTATTGTGGATGACGTTCTTTATTTTCTCTGATGATAAAACAGTACATACTTCTTGGTGGAAAATCTCAAGTTTCTTTAAATTCTTGGGCTTTTTACCTTGGGCTGTCTTCTTTTCAGACTGGTTTAATAATATTGAGACAGCCACTCCAGAGCCTTAATCTTATTCTGTTGTGACCAATTTCAGGTGGATTTAGTAGTGTATTTTGGATAGTTGTCCAAGTGTGTCCCATGTGCAGCCTCTGAGTTGAAGAATGTATGTTTTCTTTCAGTATCTTCTAGTCAGTGCAGCATCTTGCCATCAATTTTGACCAGGTTTTCTGTGTCTTTGTAGCTTTCATGTCACCAAACCTTCAGCAATCCATCTCATTTTTTCACAGTAGGAACAGTATCATTTTCATTGCAGAACTTGTTGACTCCTCTCCAAATGAAGTGTTTATGGTTGTACCCGAAACTTCCATCTTGGTCTCATCACTCCAAATTACTTTGGTCCAAAGGTTTGTTCTGATCAAAGTTTTAACACTGCTGACTTGCTATATATGCTCCTTGAATATCTTATGATATCCCTTCCCAGTTTTGTACAGTCCAGTTTACTTTTTCCATTGATTTCTTTTTTTTAAAGCAACAATTTCAGTGCAGCTCTGGATGAAGGATGAAAAGGTCTGTCGGGAGTCCAGAAACTCCAACACCTTTTGTGCACACACATTGATTAAAGGCAAATGAGTCACAGGTGAGGATGGTTAGCTTTAGTTCCCGCTCTATTTTAGTGTAGAAGAAGGTCATGAGGGTTAATTTGTCTTAACCTCATTGTTGACAGAGATGATGTGAACTAGAGTTTAAGGAGTTCAGCCTCTGTGAGTTTACTCACATGCAGAGGGAGGAAAAAAGATGTTCATGTTTTCTAAGGTTTCTCTCATGCTGTGTTGGATCCTGCAGGTTTGTGTCTTTTATCTTTGAACTCCTGTAAAAGTGTTTGCTCCTCAATTTTCAGTTATTTCTTCCTTCCAGACGAGTATGAACTCACTTTATCTGTTATTTCCTGACAATGAAGTAGGAACAACTGATGGAGAAAAGGAGAGGCCGGACCAGTTCTTGGAAACAGCTCCTCTAGTATGTTTAAATGAGACCAATCACCAGGCAGGCTCATAGAACAGTGTTTGTTTAAATGCAACTCAGAGAAATGTCTGACAGTAAAGCTGAAAAGCTTTTCTTTCCAGCTCAGTTAAAATCCCAGTTTTCATAAGATCCTAAAATTTAAAGACAAATGACAGTGAAGATGATGATGCAGAGTAATTAGTAATTACAGATACTATTAACATTTTTATTAGCATGACTTAAGGATTAAGAATATCACCCCCTTCAGCAAAAGCTAAGAAACAAGCAGTTACACGTCTGCGAGTGAACATGTAAGAACAAGCAGTGGGATGAAGAGATTTTTTTTTACCTCAAAGTAAACTGCAAGAATAGAGATCTTCCAGATCTTTCATAGATTCAAACTGTGAAGAAAGTTCTCAGGAAGCAGAAAAACACTTTAGTTTCACACATATATATTATCATATCGTATTTTTTATGTAAAAGAACTCTAGAAAAACAAAAAACTGAGAGAAAAGACAGAGATTAGAGATTCTGAAGATCAAATGATCTACAGACTCTCACAGAAAGGTAGACAGAACTTTAACTGATCCCACGACAGGTAGATTGATTGTTATCTTAGTAAATAACCACCAGATACTAATGATTATAAGTATAAAAAACAAGTAACAAAATGAACTGCTTTCCATCATGGACAACACGAACTAGCCTCTCCAGCCGGTACTGGACAAACATTGGAGTACCTTTTACAAAAGGCTCACACGGCTTTGTTATTCTAGGGACTGCTACAGTAATAAAAGTGTATAACACCTCAACAATATTTAAGATAGTTCACCAACTGATTGTTGTCATGACTGACAGTCTTTCATGCTTAAAATTGCACACTTTGTTGTAATATTCTGTGCTTCTCGGTACAACTTTCAGACTTTGTAATTGTACTCATTATATTTACATCTTCTGTAAACAATGTCTGTTCTGATGCAACAGCCAAATTTCCCTGCTAGGGATAAATAAAGTATTTTATTCTATTGTATTCTAATGAAATGTCATGTGTCAATGAAGTTGTAGAGTCTGATAGCTGACAGGAGCAAAGATCTGCTAAAGCGTGCCTTCCTGCATAGAGGCGTTAAAAGTCCCTGACTGGAGGAGCTACTCATTGAACCTATGATCAAATGCAGAGGTTTGTCCATGATGGACTTTAGTTTAGTAACTTCAGTAACATCCTCCTCTCACCCACCACAGTCACAGACTCTGGAACATTCTAGAATCTTCATACCAATTTGTCGAGAAACTGAAGCAAAACTGTAGGCTACATGTATTATTTGTCCTGTTGGTATTGCTGTCTTGTGAACCAGACATGTTAACTACAGATGTGTTTTGTAACCAATCAACAGCATTTAATTTGTGGAACACGTCAAGCACTATCAAACTTTAGCCTTACAACACCACTACAGTAGTTCAAATATTTGCCTGAGCTACTACCCTCATGTTCTATCATTGATCTGTTTTATCATAACGGTTGGCCCATTCCAACCCTCTGGTACCAATGTGTCTGCATGTCTTTCAGAGATCATTGTTGTACTAATGGCTGATAACCTAGATCAGATGTTTTCAGCCACCTAAAACAGAGCAGTATATATTGGAAAACACACAAGAATGTGGTCCTCCATGCCCATCCCTGTTTTTTCAGCTTTCTTCCAGAGAGGAAAAACATAAGTCATCTGTGTTCAGGAGATTCGGCTTCAAGGAACATGTTAGAAAAAAGGCTGGAAAGATCAACGCAAAGATGCTAACTTGGAGAATCCTTGGGGAAAAAAATCTGAAATCAGTGAATTCAACAGTTGTGCAGTCAGGAGAAGGACTTGAGTGGTTCTGATTTTAATGTGTGCAATGGTTAGGGTGATGAGGGAGTGAGGGTCACGAAGGACAGTCAGAACCTTCATGTCAGAGAACAGAGTTTGCTGTAACTTTTTCCACAGAGCCCTGCAGGATCATGGGTCATTCCAATCCAACCTTATTGCCACACATTGAGGATCTTTTTTTTTTTTTCTCTCTCAAACTAAAAGCTTTTTCTGACAGATCAACATAAAAGCTCCAGCTTCAGTTTAGTCAGATCCTGCTCTCATGTTCCCAGCTCCCAACACACAAGAGTACTCCTAGTTGTGATCTGCTCACTTCAGCATTTTGGCCTCACGGGCTTCCGTCCACTTTAAAAAGAATTTAAATCAAAGATGAGCCTGAAATTTTTTTCCTGCTGTTGAAAGAGGAGCAACTTTTGTTTGGATGAATGTTTTGCAGAAACACATTCCTGAAGTACGCCTTTGTTGCTTAGTAACAGGGTGTGTTCCAACGGCTGCAGATTTTCCAGATTCAAAGATTTCCTATTGTGAAAATCTGAAGGAATGAAGGAGTGCTGCCCCCTGGTGGAAAACTTTCTGACACTAATGTACCAATCTCTGCAGTTTCAGTCGCTGTGATTCTGTTTGAGGTTCAAGGATCAAAGCATGGTTTCTGCTGCAGCAGCAGCTTCTCCTCTGGGGGTGGGGGAATTCTCTTTATCCATCTAAACTTGGGTCCCAAACTTTTTTGGCATATACAGTAAGCTTCTTTTGAGATGACAAGCTCCCAAAGAAAGGCTATATAAAAAAAACGTCCCTCTCACCCTCTGCGAGTGGTTTCTCCTCTTAGCTCGGGTCCTGTACCAGAGACCTCGAGCTTGAGGGTCCTGCGCGGTATCTTAGCTGTTTCTATCACTGCACTTTTCTGGACTGAGATGTCTGAGGTCTTTCCAGGGACCTGCCATAGCCACTCCTCCAGTTTGGAGGTTACAGCACCGAGTGCTCCAATTACCAGGGGTACAACTGTCGCTTTCACTTTCCAAGCTTTCTCCAGTTCCTCTGTGTCCCTGGTATTTCTCCAGTTCCTCATGTTCCTTCTTCTTGATGTTACCATCGCTTGGTACTGCCACATCCACCACAACGGCTTTCCTCTGTTCTTTATCCACCTCTACAATGTCTGGTTGGTTCGCCATTACCATCCTGTCTGTCTGTATCTGCAAGTCCCAAAGGATCTTTGCTATCTCATTCTCTATCACTTTTGGGAGGTGTTTCCCATTTTGATTTTGGGGTTTCCAGTCCATATTCTGTACACATGTTTCTGTATATTATTCCAGGCACTTAGTTGTTGTGCTCCATGTATGCTTTCCCAGCCAGCATCTTACACCCTGCAGTTATGTGCTGGATTGTTTCTGGCGCCTCTTTGCTGCTCAGGGCTTGTTCCTGTGCTGCCAGGATCAGCGCTTCTGTGCTGTCCTGCATTCTAGCTCTTTCTAGATATTGGTAGGACTTCTTGATGTCAGTCACTTCAGTTATTGTCTGGTGGTAGATCCCATGCAAGGACTTGTCCTCCAATGAGGCTCTGAGGCCCTGAGACATTCACTGAGCACTCTGTCATATGGGGCCTTGAGCTTGACATATTCATGCATCTTGGATGTTTTATCCTGGATAGTGGTTTCAATTCTCACTAGTCCTCACTGTTGTGTTTCTCCTTTAGAGTTGCAGAAATAACTCTCCTAAGGACGTACTGTTTAACGGTTTTTATTAACTCAGCTAACAGCAGTCGCGTTACAAACATGCAGCTTCGTGCCTCTCATATATCCCACAATGCACTGCGATATTCATCCGGGCATCCGTTCCACTAAACACACAGAGCTGCCTCCAACTGCAATAGGATAAACATATCAGAATATTACATCCTCTTCCTTAAAAAAAAAAGAAAATAATAATAATAATCACTGGCTCAGCAGTCATCTGTATTACATTGACTTTGGTTTGTGACCCATATTTCTGCAGATTTTATAAATGAATAGGTTAACTCAAAATAGCTGCATTTACAGAGTAACAAATTAAATAGAGGATTGCAAAACATTGTAGCAAACGTAACTTCCAATATCAATACTTGACATAAAGAGTTGTGCGATGCTATACTAACTTAACTTTGATTTTATAAATCCATCACAACTCTGGGTTTGATTTCGCGTCCAAAACGGGTTTTATAGGAAGATGCAGGTGAGTCTGCTCCGGGTGTGTTGTCGTCTGTTTGTTCAGTGTTTCATCTTGCATCTCTGCAGCCCTGACTGTCCCAGGTATTTCTGAAGTGTCAAGCAGATGTTTTCTGTTGCGTCGATACTCTTGTCCTTCAGCAGTGCGTACATGATATGATCTTTCTGTTCGGCAGGTTTTATGACGACGGCAGGTTTCCAACGACCAAACTCGTGAGTCGCACACTCTGGCCTACATGTAGTTGTGTGAGTGCTTGGCAGATCTGTTGTAGTACTTCTTCTGTCGCTCCCGTTGTGAGGTTCTGTTTTGATACATTTGACTGCAGTTTACAGTTTCGGCTGCAACTGGTTGTGTGTGGTTGGAAGAGTAGATCTGAGTCTGCGACTCATGAGCAGTTGAGCTGGAGATCGAAACTGTCTACTGGTGTGTTTCTGTACTCCAAAATACTCAAGTAGAGGTCTTTGTTGTCATCTTTGCTTTTGCTCAGTAGTGTCTTAGCTATTTGCACATATTTTCAGCCAGTCCATTGCTTTGTGGATAATGTGGACTTGTGGTGGTATGTTTGAATCCCCACGTATCTGCAAATATCGCAAACTCTCCTGATGCATATTTGGCCCATTGTCTGATATGAAAGCCTCTGGAATGCCGTGTCTGGCAAAGTTGCTTTCAGCTTCTGGATGATGGCATGAGATGTGGTGCTGCTCATTTTGTCCAGTTCAAATATCTGCTGTAGTAGTCAACGGTGATCATGTAGCTGTCATTTATTCCAAGTGAAAAGGTCTGATGCGACAACTGCCATGGTCTCTCTGGATCTGTGGCTAATCATTGGTTCTTTTGTATTTGCAGGTCGATGCTCCAGACATGTGGTACAGTGCTTTACTGTATTTTCGATCTCTTTGTTCATTCCGGGCCAGAAAAGAATGTCACGAGCCCTCTGTTTGCATTTCTCCATGCCCATGTGCCCTACATGGACACGTGACAACATTTCTGCACGAAGAGAGGCTGGAATGATGATTTTTTCTCCTTTGAACATGATTCCATTAATCACAGATAGTTCGTCTCTGTGGTTCCAGTACTCTGCAACAACTTTAGGACATTTTCCTCTTTCCTCGGGCCATCCGTCATGTATGATTTTTTAAGCACATTTAGCTGGGTATCCTTACGGTTTCCTCTTGATTTCTTTGAGCCTGATGTCACTGACAGGTAGATTGCCATACACATGTGCACCTGAAGATCCATTCCTTCGCTCATGTTGTCATCTTGACCCGGCACTGATTTTCTTGACAATGTGTCTGCGACTGGAATCTCTTTTCCAGGTTTGTGTACGATGGTGAAGCTGTACCGTTGGAGCTGAAGTATCATCCTTTGGAGTCTAGGAGGCGCTAGTGAAAGTGGTTTCTTCATGATGGATTCAAGTGGTTTGTGGTCGCTTCCACATGACATGTTGTCCATACACGTAGGGGTGAAACCGCTTTGAAGCCAAACAGGATTGCATACAGCTCTTTTTCAATCTGTGCATAGTTGACTTCACTTCATTTAGTGATTTTGAGCATAACTGACTGGCTTAGTCCTGCAATAAAACTGCACCTAATCCGTACTTGGATGCATCCACTTGTAGTCGCAATTTTTTTCCAGGATCAAAATATGTCAAAAACCGTCCTGGCTCCTGTGTGATTAGTTCTTTCATTTTAGTGAACGCTTGTTCATGTTGTGCGTCCCATACAAACTCACTGGACTCTTTCAGGAGTTGCGTAGAGGGGCATTTATGTCAGAGAGACAAGGCGCAAACTTGACAAGTAGTTGACCATTCCAGAGATGGTCTCGATCTCCACTTGTTTTAGGCTTTCATTTTATTTCCTTGATGGTCTCTAATTTTCTCTGTCAGGTTTGTCCCTCAGCTGTGAGGCGGTGTCCAAAATAGCTTACTTCGGTGGCCCCGATGATGCTCTTGTCTGGATTCAGCCTGACACCTTTCTCTCTGGAGCTCTTCAACATAGCATGAAAGTTCCGGTCATGTTCGTCTTTTGTTTTGCCGTATATTAAAATGTCATCGACAATGGCTGTGACACCTTCAAGTCCCTCATAAGTCTCATCAATCTTCCTTTGGAACTCATCTTGTGCTGATACAAGGCCAAAGGGCAACCTCAGGAATCTGTAGCGTCCAAATATGCACACTGTAAACCCTAATGAGTTCACATAACTTAAAATTTTTTTTGTAACAGATTACACAATAATATTTAAGTTGTGCTATCAACATTTTTAAGTTTACACATATTAAAATTTATATTTTAAGTTGCCTTAATATGTTATTTTTTCATATTATAAATATTAATTTTCCTCAACTCATAAAGATAAAAATTTAAACCCAAATCTTTAACTATATTCTAACTTAAAAAAATGTTCTCACTAACTAATTTCTTATTATATCACTTAACTCATAAAATATAAAAAATGCACTCAAATGTTTTAAAAATGAATTAGCTCATTAACTCAAAATATTTAACACTTAGCTCAGTGCTGGAAACTCAAAATTGAGTCTAAACCAAGATGCCGATATTGCCTAACTACACAATTATCAGCTAACCGATTAAAAAAAATACAAAAAAACATGAAAGTCAAAATGATTATTTAACACATTTTTTTATTCAACACAGTATGCTTTCTTTTTTTTTAAGTGCATACATTTTAAAAGTTTAGTCAAAATAAAGTGCTTGTTTAAACTAAATCATAACATTGCAGAAAAATAAGTTGTTCTACATGCATATAGTAGTCATTGATGCATTAAGTTCTTTGGGTCTTCTTACATTTTTAACATCTTAAAAAAACTGGATTGATGATAATATTCAATACACTTTTAAGTGCAACAATGATAATCATCTTCATGCGAAGTAATTTAAACATGTTAGAAACATTTTGGTACTGTAACTAAAAGGCTGCAACTCAAAATAAAGCTAATTACAATGTTTTGCACTATGGTAGGCATACATTAGGCAACATTAATTGGTGCATAATATGAACTTTCACTATCCAATGTCAGAGTAGTAAGATTCAAATATTTAACCCAAGTTGGAAGAGGCAAACTGCAATAAACCTGTGCAATACAACACATTAACATTAGTGTATCTATTTTTAAGGCCAACAGTGGAATGAACATCTTTAATTTTTTAGGCCTTTCCTTTAGGTTGAATCTTAAAAACGAGAAGCAGTGTTGGATCTTTAGTGATTGGCAGAAAATGTTGTGCAAATAATAACAAAAAAACTTGCACAACACTTAAAAACAAATAGTCCATTCTGGGAGATTCACTCACTGAACAAAACATTCTTCAGCGTCAATAAACGCCCTTTGAGTGGTTTGTTGTCCTCAAGGCACATCACCACTTTCTGAATAAATGTCATTGTAAGCTCCATTTTTTTGGGGTACTGTAGGTCCAGAGCATAGACGTACCCAAAGAGTAGGAGAAACGACTCAGCCAGATTTGTGGGACCACTGACAAGTATTTCATTCTCCACAACGATAAAGATGCTCTCAGGGCGGAAGACGGCAGGGTCAGGAGCGTCACCCAAGACAACGGATAGGAGAGCCACAGCAGTGTCTGAGAGGTCTGGACCATCCGGAGACTACAAAACAAAAACACAGATTAGTTCAAACCCTTAATGATATTTTCATTCTAATGCAGGGGTCACCAACGTGGTGCACGTGGACACCGGGTTGCCCCAAAGGACCACTCAAGGTGCCCACAGGTCTCCTCTAAAAATAGCACAACTCAATTGAAGTCTAAAATTCAATTTTGTCCTGTTGCTATTTTTTTTTAAATTACACTTGTACTTTACATAGATTTAAAAATTATTAAGTCTTAAAAATATGTTCAAGATAAAATAAGTTTAGGTAACCTCTGACCTATTCCATTTCATAGATCAATAATTTTGTTAAAAATAATGCAGATTTGGACATTAGTTCAAAATGTGACAAGATTTATTTAAAAAGTTTATTTTTCTTTAACATATCATAATTGATTAATGACAAAGGGAAAATGGGACCCTTTTCCTATGAAATGTAAGTTAGCAATGGAAAATATAACAATTCCTTAGATTAATAAAGTGCTTAATATTGATATTTGTTTCCTAACTTTTTTGTCATTGTTAATTATTGTGAGAAATCAGCGTCTTCACAGAGGAGTCTCATTATTTATTATTAATAATTTGTTATTTCAAAATGGTAGTCCTTCGTATGACCCAGTAACTATGAACTAGCTCTCTGTCTCAAAAAGGTTGGTGACCCCTGATATAATGTCTAAATGTGACATTCCTGCCAACTTGTCACTTTCCGCTTAGATTGGAACTAAAGCCTCGTTTCCACTGAATAGTCCGGTGTGGTAAAGAATAGTACGGTACGGACCCGTTAATTCTGGCGAGCGTTTCCAACCAGCTAACCCTTTTAACACCTGAAGCGTCACTTACTACACGTAAACAAAATCTTTAACTTTTCAGCCATAACACGATCAAAGTAATTCCAGCAGATTCTGAAGGATAAAATCGACGCAAGCCGCTTTTTTCCTTCAGAATCTGCTGGAATTACGTTGATCATGCTGACAATTAAAAAAATTACAGTAATTAAAAGAACAAAAAACTGGAGCTCTGGAATTACGGGGTTATGCCTCGCTTCCACTGAGTGGTTTGTTTCCACGGCGCATGCGTGGTGTAGACTGCTGTAGACCAAAAATGAATGACGTTACCATAATTTAGAGGAAAGGCAATGTGCAAAAAAAAAAAAAAACACCTGCTTTTTGATTTTGGCTAAAAACTGCATAATCATATTTGAAAGACCATTGGGAACAATTTTCCAGGAAAAAATAGTTTGAGTGGGACTTAAATAGTAAACACATCATATTTTCCATGTCATGTACACTTACAGTGCAGGTCTTGAAGAAGTTGGAGGCGTCTTCACGCAGATAAACAGGAAGTGCACGAAGGACAAGTGCCCGTCTCAAATTCACGTGACCTTGTTCCTGAAAGAAATTATATATATATATATATATATATATATATATATATATATATATATATAATATATATATATCCATTACCATTGAAACAAATACAGAGAAAACTCTTCAAATATCTATTTAAGGTACTTAAAAAATATATAAATACATATTTTTTATATGGCTTTCTCTAGTGAAATGATAACACGAAGTCATATCTTTTTTTAATTACATAAGAAAATTACACCAAGGTTTCTTACATTTGTTTACAAATAATTTGTTATCCGTTTTGAATCATTCAAAGAAATTCACTAGGAGTTCATAAGTCTTGATCAATCTGGCCAGCTCCTCTGCGATCCAACCAGTTTTGGTGGACTTCTCTCTGAACAAGCTGATGAGTTTAGGTGTGTGCCGATCCAGCTCCTTGTAGAATTGATTGCGCAGGTTTACATTGTTGATTCTGTGAAATTCAGCAAACACCTGTAAATAGACAGAAGTACACAAAAATGTACAAAGATTAGTTGAGATCAGAATTGTGAATAGACTTTAAACGGTTTTCTGTGGAAAGTTACCAAAAACAAATGGTTATTCTCAGTCATTTAAATATAGAGGAGAAAAAAGAAAAAAGAAAGAAAAACATATGATGTTGTTTTTAACAGAGGTGAAAATAGAATAGGAGACCTTTGGAAAAAATAACGTCATGCTATAAGAAGAACTGGATCTTTGCTGGAGTGTTTGGTTTTTACCTGTGACTCCAAAAGTAGGGCTGGCCATCTGTCCATGACATCTCTCACTTGTGGAGCTACAAGAGCCCCAACAATTTCTTGGCGACGAAGAGCATAGGTTGTATTCATGAGCTTGGCTATGACCGATTGGTTTCTTTCTGCCTTCTCCATTTCCTGCATGATTTATTTTCTCATTCTTTCCAGAGTTGCTGGGGTTTGATCCTTGGGCAGGTTGATGATGTAGTTAACCTCTGCTTTTCGAGCTTTCTTGATGTGTTGATGAGGGTGGTCACTGTTTGGGTTGTTTCGGCTTCGCCTCCCCGTGTTGATGGCTACTTCTGCAACCCCAGCTTTGGCCAGCATGTTACAATAAGACGCAACCTTGTACCCGATGTGACGTTTCCATCCCAGCTCCCCATCTTCACCTGGTGTCATTTTGAGACATGGGTGAGCTACAGTCAAAGCTTGAGCAACCATTGCCAATTCCCTTTCATGTGGGTATGGTTTGAAACTGTAAATTGTTTCTGCTATTTTTTTTAAGGATTTCACCCTTTTGCGATCTCTTCAGCTTCAGCAATTTTCCTGATTCTTCATAAGCACGATTTCCTTCTGCTAGTAAATGTTCTATTTCATAACCAAAACTTGGGACAACAAACTGATCAGGCCAACTCTTCTGGCGCTGCAATACAGGGGCATGTGGCAGTATGTCTGTGTCAGAAGATCCAACAGATGATGTATCATTGTCCGTTCTCACAACTCTCAATGTGCCTTTTTCTGGTAACTCTTGGATATCCAAAAGAAGACAAAGTGTCATGATTTCACGAGGCGTGAAGGACCCAAGCGCTGGAACCCGGAAGCACAAACACGTCGGGGACTGAAGGTGAGAGGTCTTTTATTTGTATGTCTTTGCGGAGGAGGAAGGATGGGATGAGCGGGACGAGCAGAGTCCGTGTGGCTGAGGCGGTGGAGCGGCGGTATGGAGCGGGCGATCCGTAGGTGGTCGGCACTGGGGGGAAGCAGAGTCCGTGGCTGTGAGGCGGTGGAGCGGCGGTATGGAGCGGGCGATCCGGAGGTGGTTGGTACTCGTGGTGACTGGTTTCTAGAGGCGAGAGAGAATGAATGAATGAGCAGAGAGCCGGAAGGTTGAGAGGAGAGACTGGACTGTCTAGTCAGGAAAACTGCCAGGTACTGTACCCAAGGGTAGGCAACGATCTGGCGATGAATACTGGAAGCTGCAGGGCTTAAATGCTGACGTGGAACTGCTGCGGTGATGAGGTGAGTACCAACACCCGGCGTGATGCCCAGGGCCGCTCCCAGGCTGCATGAGTCGGGGGGGGTCTGCCTGGGCGAACCATGACACAAAGATCACCATCAAAGTCTGGATCCTCATAATGCAGACTGAAGTCCCCATCCAGTCTTGGCTTGAACCTCTCTTGCAGAATGTCTTTCAACTCTTCAACTGACTTGGGTCGTTCAGATAAGGTTAGTTTTAGAGCGGTGTCCTGTGCAACAAAGATACGCAGCACATGCTTCTGGACAGCAGCCATCTTTAGGTTCCTAGACAGAGACTAAAATGCATCAACTCTTCTTGATACTGAAAGTAACATGCACACTCTACAAATACATGTCCACAAACATATTGATCCTCAAACATCGTAGCACCTCTTCAACAGTCTGCTCACCTCAGATAGATAGCTGTTTAAGGGCTTTAACAAACTTTCAATGTAACAATATGAAACACTTGAGCGTCAAGAGCAATTTCCCATCTATGTTGTAAGCGCAGAGAGGTGTTTTGTCATTTAGCTCTGATGGGGTATGAACAGCCAAATTCTTGGGGAAAAGTTCATAAGATCTCAGATGTTCAATGTAGTGTGATGTGTGCTCTTGGCAAAGAAAGACACTACTGATAATCAGGTAAACTTGTTCAAGCCTGCAGTAATTTGGCAATCCTCCCTCTTGCCCAACAGACAAAAACATTCCTACAACATAATCAGTTCCATCAATGCAGACCTTTGAGGTGCTGTAAATAACATCACTTTCTGTTATTTGTTCAATGTACATCTTGGCAACATTTGGAAGCATTGATACCAAAACAGATGAGACATTTGATGTCTGCTGGTGAGGTTTGAAGAATCCTGAAGCACTGAGATGGTAAGCTACCATGTATTGATGCCTTTCTGCAAGTGTTTTTAGCACTTGCAGGTGGGAATCCAGTGACAGAATGAAAATACTCTAGATACTGGCTCAGGACACAATCTGCATTAACACCATTTTGACTCTGACAATCCCCATGCACTACAGCCTGCACATCATCATTGTGGCTTTCTTTCGTCCTTAGACTAAATTCTCCACTTGCAACCTCATGAGTTTGAAGATTTGTTTGAGTTGCTGTGCAAAATATGCAAAAATATTCTGCTCTGAAAGACTTTGAAAAGCCTGCCAAATCATGAGCCGCAAGATTGTCAGATACCACACACATGACAGTTCCTTGAACTACTTTGCCAATAGAGTCAATGAAGATGCCATCTTCTTCAAGGGTGTGGAGGTCTCGTAACAAAGGACTAAGAGCTTTTTCATACCCAAATCTCTGTATGTCAGCTACTTTACATAACGCAGCTAGCTGAATCACGTGCAGTGATGATCGATATTTTATGGGTAAATCAGCAAATGTCTAATAAACTGAACAGATTTTGTGTATCTTTCGTGACGTGCCAAGTGGGTTGGCTATCTCCAAATCATCAATATACAAAATCAGTGTTATTTTTAACTCATTTGATGACAGTAATGTGTTTCTCTTTGAAGTACGACCCATCTTGATGCTTACATAATGACCATTTTTTGCCAATTTTGTTTACTTTATTTTGTCCAGGATATCTGTGTGATTGAAGATTTTTTGAATCATCTTAAGAATAGGAACATGTACTGCTGTGTGTCCAGGCTCTAGCAGATACTGTACAGGCTTTACCACAGGGTAATTACTCTCTATGAAAGTTTTTCTTCTCTTAATTGAGGATAACTGCCTCCCCTTAGCAGTGGCACTTAAAACAACATTACTGCGCATAACAGTACTGACCACCTCATTTAGAAGGTCTTCACTGACCGTGATGTTGTGACTTTCTAAGATTTCTTTAATGTCATGTCTGAGTATCGGTTGTGATAAGGAAAAGATTTGAGCTAAATGCTTAACTATTTCCTGGGATGCCATATCTGATACATGAAGAATATATTGCATTTTCAAAAATAATGATGCCAAGTTACGGATCAACTGGATTTGTAAAGTATCTGTGTCACACTGATTGTTTACCTCATCAAGATCAAATGAGTCCACAATTTGTGCACTGACTTTCAGCTGGTTCCCCAAACTGTTCTGCTGCATCTACAGTTGGGGGACTATCGTTGTTTGTCAGTGCAACACATTCGCCAAAGTCTGAATCACCACTATGTTTTCTGCTCTTGTGAGCATTGAATGCTGAGTAGCTATTTGTACTGTAATTACAGTTCTTGAATGGACATGCTACCATTTCTGTCACGGTGCCTCTGTCAGCTTCCTCCCCCTCCCCTCTCATCTCCACCTGACTGCTGATCATCCCCAGCTGCGACCACTCACCTCATCATCCTCGTCTGCCTTCTTAAGGAGCTCCCGGATCATCATTCCTCGCCAGTCCGTTGCCCCTTATGGTGCTTAGTTGGCCTCCATGTCAAGTTCTGATTTCGCATTACGCCAAGTCCTTAACTAAGAACCTCTCTCTGCTCACCCACAGGAATCCTTAACCACGAGTGGTCGCCAGTATCAGCCTCTGCCTGGATTTCCCCGTGCGGTCTTCGCCAGCAGTCACCACGAGCCTCTGCCGTTGCCTCGGTTCCTCCTCTCCAGACCTCTTCAATAATCCTTTCTCTGCCACGTTAGTTTCCTGCTGTGTTTCTTCCGGGTTCCAGCATCTGGGTCTGAAAAGTGTCTGTAGCCATGACAGAACGGACTGGCCAAAACACCGACCCAGCTGACCCGGAAGGACTCAGATTAGCAGTCTCCAACAAGGCCGCTCTGCTCGGACGTCAAGCAGACGTCCTTTCCCAAATGGCTGTGGCCCAGCAGGGTCTTTCTCAGCGCCTGGATGATGTCACTCGGACTTTACATGAACTTACAAGTCGTTTTTCCCAGGGTTCGGCCCGCACAGCTCAAGCTTCTGTCAACCCTCCGACTTCTGCTTCCGGATCTCCGTCCTCCCCCGAAAACGTCCGTCTACAACCGGAACCCTTCTTCGGGGACGTTGGAGCCTGCGGAGGGTTTTTGCTGCAGTGCCAGCTGATATGTCAACAAGCTCCCAGATACTATCAAACCGACCCACAGTAAGATCACTCCTCGTTATCAATTCTCTGCGAAACGAAGGCTTTCAGTGGGCCAAGCCTTTCTTGCTGCCAACCCTATAAATCATCTATCTTATGAACGGTTCATCAGTGAATTTCGCCTTATATTCGACCAGCCTCGTAAGCAGGAAGAAGCGACCCGGCACTACTCGCACTCAAACAGCGGAACCGACCCGTAAGCGATCACGTCATCGACTTCCGCATCTTAGCGGTGGAAGCTGGCTGGCCCGATCAGCCTCTTATGGGTGTTTTTTACCAATCTCTCAACGAGCACATTAAAGACCACCTCTGTTCCCAGCCTGAAGCACACTCTTTTGAGGAATTGGTCACTGCAGCTCTCAGATCGGACATTAGATTACGCGAACGCAGAAAGGAGCGATATCAACCTCCACCTCGTCCTTTCAAGCTCGCTCACGCCCCACCAATTGAACAGAACATGGTCCCCGAGCTCTCCGTTCCTCTTACGTCTCCGGATGAACCCATGCAGATCGGCCACTCCAGGCTGTCTGAAGAGGAGCGCCGCAAGAGACGCGAAGCTGGTGCTTGCTTTTATTGTGGGACTAAAGGCCATTTAGTTTCTGTTTGCCCTCACCGTTTAAACTCCGAATCCCCTCGCTAGACGACAGGCCGCGAGGGGAGCTCACAGCCACGGATTCCGGTAAAGAATTTCTTTTTATACCTGTCAAGTTATGCCTCGATCTTCACGTTCATGATTTAAGGGCCCTCATTGACTCTGGAGCTGAACAGAGCCTTATTGATATCCATGTCGTTAACCGCTTGTCTATCCCACAGAACCCTGGACTCCCCATAGTAGCTTCTGGCCTCGGGGGTCAACTCCTGTCACGCATCACTCACCGCACTAAGCCAGTTCTACTAGTCACGTCAGGTAACCATAGAGAATCCATCCAGTTTTTCATCACTCGCGTCTGCCCACACTCCTATTGTATTAGGGTTCTCCTGGCTGACGTTACATAATCCTCAGTTCAATTGGTCCAGGGATCAATCATTCAATGGAGCCCTTACTGTCTCGCTAACTGCCTATTATCTGCCGTACCATGTGTGTCTACCCCTGACCCTGAGAGTTCCGTTCCATAGATTTGACTACTATTCCACCTTGTTACCCACGACTTGAAAGCAGTGTTTAGCAAGACTAAGGCTAGCGTTCTTCCGCCTCACAGACCCTATGATTGTGAGATCAATCTCCTGCCAGGTGCTCCTTTGCCTAAGGGCAGACTATTTAACCTGTCTGGTCCCGAAAGAACCGCTATGGAGCAGTATGTTCAGGAAGCGCTCGCTCTGGGGCACATTCGACCCTCTTCCTCCCTGTTGGAGCGGGGTTTTTCTTGTAGAAAAAAAAGATAAAACTCTTAGGCCATGCATTGACTACCGCGAACTGAATCAGATCACTGTTAAGGATAAATACTCCCTGCCATTAATCACGTCGGTTTTCGACTCCGTTCAGAAAGCTCACGTCTTCACTAAGTTAGACCTCCGTAACGCCTACCATTTGGTTCGCATCAAAGACGGCGACGAATGGAAGACTGCATTTAACACCCCCCTTGGACATTATGAATACTTAGTCATGCCCTTTGGCTCACGAACGCCCGGCTGTCTTCCAGAGAATGGTCAACGATGTCCTTCGGGACTTCCTAAATCGCTTCGTTTTTGTGTACCTAGACGACATCCTCATTTACTCTCACGATCAGGCCCAGCACGAACACCATGTACGTCTTGTACTCGAGAGATTGCTGGAGAATCAATTATACGTCAAGCATGAGAAATGCGAGTTCCATGTGTCAACCGTCCAGTTCTTGGGTTACATCATGGAAGCAGGCTGTATTCGTCCTGACCCCTCTAAGATCGAGGCTGTTGTCAAGTGGGCACCTCCTGAAAACAGGAAGAAGCTCCAACAGTTCCTAGGTTTCGCGAACTTCTATAGACGTTTCATTAGAAACTATAGCAGCATTGCTTCCCCCCTCACTCGTCTTACGTCCATTAACCGTCCCTTCATCTGGTCCACTGATGCTCAGCGAGCCTTCGACAAGCTGAAAAACCTTTTCGTTAATGCTCCCATCCTCATCCAACCTGACTCGTCACGACAGTTCATCGTCGAAGTGGATGCTTCGGACTCAGGTGTAGGGGCTGTCCTCTCCCAAAAGGAAGCCTCCACAGGCAAATTGAAACCTTGTGCTTTCTTCTCTCGCAAACTGTCACCAGCAGAGCAGAACTATGATGTCGGGAACCGGGAGCTACTCGCCATCAAGCTGGCGCTGGAGGAGTGGCGTCACTGGTTGGAGGGTGCCGAGCAGCCGTTTATCGTATGGACCGACCACAAGAACCTGGCCTATCTCCGCTCCGCCAAAAGAATCAACTCCAGGCAAGCTCGTTGGTGTCTCTTTTTGACCGCTTCAATTTCACGATCACTTATAGGCCTGGATCTCGTAATGTCAAGCCTGACGCTCTATCCCGGAAATTCAGTCCCTCGGAACACACCCCGTCCAATGTCCTGCCGTCCACCTGCATCATCGGAGCCCTTACTTGGGACATCGAAAATAAGGTACTCCAAGCCTTGGAAAGTCTCGATGACCACCCTCCTGTCCCGAGGAACACCTTGTTTGTTCCGGCTGCACTGCGTTCGGAGGTCATCTGGGGGACATGCGTCCCGTTTAGCCTGCCATGGGGGAGTGCACCGTACTCTGAGTCGCATCCGTAAGAGGTTCCATTGGCCTACCATACAGAAGGACGTACGGGAGTACGTCGCAGCCTGCTCCACGTGTGCCCGGTCAAAATCTTCATCCTCTGCTCCTGCGGGTCTGCTCCATCCTCTTCCTACTCCCAGCCGCCCCTGGTCACATCTGGCCATGGATTTCATCACCGGACTCCCTCCGTCTAACGGTAACACAGTCATTCTCACTGTTGTTGATCGTTTTTCCAAGATGGCTCAGTTCATTCCCCTTCCTCGACTCCCCACTGCCACTGAGACGGCTAACCTTATGGTCAACCACGTCTTTCGCCACCATGGGATTCCAGTTGACATAGTCTCTGACCGTGGCCCCCAGTTTACATCTCAGGTTTGGAAGGCTTTCTGTTCTGCCTTGGGGGCCACAGTTAGCCTCAGTTCCGGCTACCATCCCCAGTCTAATGGCCAGGCGGAGAGAGCTAATCAGGTGCTGGAGGCAGCTCTCCGTTGCCTGGCAGCACAGAATCACCAGGACTGGTCCCAGTACTTAGTATGGATCGAGTATGCTCATAATACTCACCCCTCTTCTGCCACCGGGATCTCTCCTTTTGAGGCCGCCCTCGGGTACTCCCCGCCTCTGTTTCCTTCTCAGGAATTGGATCTGGCGGTGCCTTCTGTCAGCATCACCTGCAGCGTTGCCAACGCATTTGGACTCAGACGAAGGCCGCTCTCCTCCGCACCAAGGAGTCCAACTGCCAGATCGCCAACCGTCGCAGGGTGGTGGGGCCTGACTACCAACCCGGTCAGAGGGTATGGCTCTCTACTCGTAACATTCCCATTCAGGCGTCCTCAAAGAAACTGCTCCTCGATTCATCGGACCCTATGTCATGAGAGGCTCATCAACCCTACCTGTGTCCGTCTCCGCCTGCCTAGAGCCCTGAAGGTACACCCTTCGTTCCACATCTCTCAGGTCAAGCCTGTCCGGGACAGTCCTCTGTGCCGCCGTCCGCTTCCCCACCGCCCGCCCGTGTCATCGACGGCGCCCCTGCCTATACGGTTGACCGGATTCTGGACGTCCGTCGTCGGGGTCGCGGGTTCCAGTTCCTGGTCGACTGGGTGGGTTACGGTCCTGAGGAGCGTTCCTGGATCTCCCGCTCCCTCATTCTGGACCCCTCGCTTATCTCGGATTTCTACCGTGCCACCCGGATCGCCGCCCTTGACCACCTGGAGGCGGTCTTTGGAGGGGGGGTACTGTCACGGTGCCTCTGTCAGTTCCTCCCCTCCCCTCTCATCTCCACCTGACTGCTGATCATCCCCAGCTGCGACCACTCACCTCATCATCCTCGTCTGCCTTCTTAAGGAGCTCCCGGATCATCATTCCTCGCCAGTCCGTTGCCCCTTATGGTGCTTAGTTGGCCTCCATGTCAAGTTCTGATTTCGCATTACGCCAAGTCCTTAACTAAGAACCTCTCTCTGCTCACCCACAGGAATCCTTAACCACGAGTGGTCGCCAGTATCAGCCTCTGCCTGGATTTCCCCGTGCGGTCTTCGCCAGCAGTCACACGAGCCTCTGCCGTTGCCTCGGTTCCTCCTCTCCAGACCTCTTCAATAAATCCTTTCTCTGCCACGTTAGTTTCCTGCTGTGTTTCTTCCGGGTTCCAGCATCTGGGTCTGAAAAGTGTCTGTAGCCATGACAATTTCATGACTTCGCAAATGGCCCCTCAAATGACAAAAAAGATTCGTCGCAGAAAAGGGTAGCTTTAAGTTGAGAACATGTAAAAATTGCAAAGTCTCCTCTGACTGCATCTTCTCTACGTAAATCCATATGAGACCTTGAGAGATGAGCCTTCATGGCTTCAAATGAATGAGGAAAGTACAAATGCAACTGTCATAGAGACACGGCAGTGGAGACACTTTTGAATATTGACTGTGCAGTACTGTATAGTGCCAAAATAATTGTCACCGTGTATTTGAAGTAGCAGAACACAACTTGCACCTCCATTCCATTGTGCCACCTTCAGCCTGCAATCAAAATGTTTAAATTCTATATCATTTTAACTCTATTTAAAATAGGGGTGTAACAGGTCTCGGAAAATCCATGGTCCATACGGATCAGAGGCCATGGTTCAGGACACGTGGGTGCCGCGGACCACTCCAGCCCCAACCCCCCAAACGCGTTCAAATCAAATGGGATTCTCGTCAAATTCATGTAAATCCTATTTGTTTCGACAAGCGCTAAAGTAGCTGCTTCATGCTTATCATAAAGTCTGTTCACTTGTGGCTGCGTGTGGGAGGAGCTTCTGTCAAAGACTTTTCTCAACTCACAATGAAGGATGCGGATCGATATCAGGTTTATTTAATTTTAAGAGCTGAATAAAAGCATCGGAACACATTTCCATTTCTGGGTTAAAAGAATAACCCAGTTAAAAGCAGCAACTGTCCCACACAGGAGAAAGTTGCTTCTCTGTATGTCAAAAATCCCCAGGAAAACCTGGCGCGGAAGTGCCACATTTTACAGATAATTATTTAAAACATTTACATGTTCCCATATTAAGTTTTAACACTAGTTTTCAACAGTATTTTTAAGGATTCTTTTCTCTGAATTTTTGTAGATTTAGTCTAAAGACATGTAAATGTCATCAAAAACGTCATGTTTTAGCATTGTGTTCAAAGTTTAAATATGTTTTGTTTTAATATATAGGCTTCAATTACCAAATGTTTTGATGTTGCATATATAAATGTCGTGTGTGTGAAGTACTTTCAATGCTTATGGACTATATGATCTGAAGCGTTTCCAAAAATTAATTTCACTTTTACATTGTTGATACCTTTTTTTTATACTTTTCACTGATCCTAAAAATGATCCAAACCGTGACCCTAAAACCGTGACCCGATCCGAACCGTGAATTTTGTGATCCGTTACACCCCTTATTTAAAACTTTGGCAAGTTAAAAAGTGTGAAATATTTTTCATTATGTATAAAGGAAGTAATTCAGGATGAATATATTAAATTAGTATATATTACAAAACTCACCCACTTAGACTTCTTTTCTTGTGAGATGATGGCTTTCTGATGCACTCCTTGAAGTTCAATATCTGAAAAAGTCCAAATGAGATTTTTCAATATTCAAAGGGGGCTAAAAATGTTTCTATCAAATACATGTTTACATCAAAAAACATTTAACACACTACACAAACTATCGCAGAAATATAAATGTTTGTTTTAAAAATAAAAATAGGTTCCAGATTAGGAGACAAGTTACCCAACTAACCTTGGCGTATATCTGGTGGTGAAACAACCTGAACACTTCTTTGTAGTTCGGTACCTGAATACAAGACAAGCACGTTTATATTTTCTTTCTAAACTTTTCAAAATAGAGTGATTTAATATAGCTTTAAAGCTGCTTTTATATCCAACTCAATTTGTGTGTCAGGGGCATCCAGTTTCAACAAGAAGTTAAAATGCAGATGTGATCAGAAGTCCTGTGTTTTGATCCAGTGCAAGAGTTCAAAATTAGAACTTTAAATCAATTACAAAATGTATCTTTTTTTCTCCTCTGACTACTATGGGAAAGGGCGTCATTAAACTGAGTCACACAGAAACTCCCTCAGATTCAGACACAGCTCCAGCAGGAGGGTTGAAGCCATAGAAGTATAAATGCTGAACAGCTTGATCCCCTCCCCCGTTGCGTTCCAAACAGTACCTGCTGCCTCCAAGATAACGAAATGCCTAAAACGATGGCGCTCAATTGGGGCCAATATAATTTGAAACTAAAATAAAATATTTTGAAAAAAATGTTAATGTTTGACCGAAAGAAATAGGATTCAAAACTCAAAATTTTAATTTCAAAACTTTTTTTTAATTTCAAAACTTTTTTCTCGAATGTCTTTTCTAATGAATTTTCGAATCTCAAAGCTTCAGTGTCAAAACTTTTGGCCCCGTTGTGGCGTGGCTAACACAAGGACCAATCAAAATCGATAAAGGTGGTCACCTCTGTTCCGATGCATTCATTGACTCTAAAAACTGTAATAATTAAAATTAGAAAATGGCTCTTCAGTCTGTACTCTCATGTTCTGAAGTTTTCCCAAGACAGGTGTAAAAAGCAGAGTTTTATCACGTATAAACCGCATGGCCAAAACACCATTCTGGTCCGTTCAAAGCGCCTCATCAATTATGATCGGTCCTCTTGTTAGCCCCGCCCCAACGGGGCCAAAAGGTTTGAAAGTGAAACTTTGAGATTAGAAAACAAAAAAAATTTGAAACTGAAAAAAAAAAAGATTTGAAATTGAAATTTGAGTTTTGAAACCAATTTTTTCGACCAAATATTTTTTTTTTTTCTTTCAAAATAATTTAATTCGGTTTCAAATAATATTGGACCCAATTAGCTCTATATAAAACTACTGCTGACAAATGGACACTAATTACTCTTGGCAACCATGAACAAAACGGTTTTATGACTCCTGGGTGACCGCCAGAGTCCAGTGGTTGAAGTATTGGTCAGGAAGGAGGAAATAGAACTTAATTATTGCATACCAGACTTGGAGACGTGAACACACAATCTGTGCATTGCAAATTACACGTACATTCAGTCTGGGAAAATAACTTTTGGCGGTAGCTCCTCCCACAAGCGTTTGGAGCCTCGAGTTCGTCGTGGCCATGTTTTTTGGACAACCGTCCCGCTAAAAAACTCGACCCACATCGAAAGACGGGCGTCTGACACGAATTTCGCCCGTGAATCCCATTTGAATTTAGCATTACTGCAGCATAACACATTTTATTCATTTCTCTGTAAACTCCTCGCTGCAAAACCTTCGGTTCACTGGACTGCCCGCCAAAAACTTTCGCTGCGACAAAGCAATGCGCATTTGTCCCATTTAACAACATCGAAAACCATTTTAACACGGATGTTTGAACGACAGTAAAACCGCATTCATGTTCGTAAAATATACGCATTATGAAAGCAGTTCATTCAAACGAAACCGCTAAAGTTACTTACCAAATCAGGGCTGATAAGAGGGCGCCACTTAAGAAAAAAACGGCAATGAAACTGATGAAAAATACCAAGGTCGTGGTGTCTTGAAGTTGCGAAAAAAAAGAAGGCATGACAGAGAAGAAAGTGGCGAATATTCACTTAGCAGTACCGCATTCGGCAAATACAACATGGCTGACTGAGTACAGATGAGAAAACGAAAGGCCACACCCACCGGAACGTAGCGACTTCGATGACGTCATGACGCTACTTCAGGGCTCCTAAAATTTTTGAGCTCTCCACACAAAAAAGCTTTAAAATATTGAGCCCTACTGAGTTAAATTTGAATTAATGTTTACAGAGCTTAATATTTTATAGTTGAATCAACTACAAAATGACATTTAAGTTGTGTGGCCTTATTAGTTATGAGCCAGTACAACTGTTTGGGTTTTACAGATAAGATGACTCCTCTGTCAATTTAATGGCCCAGTAGCCTGACCTGGCGTCCATGACAGAGAAGTATCTGGCTCCTGCAAGCTTGGCTGTAATGTCATCCAGAGTTGGCAGAGGGTAGTGTGGTCGTTTTAGTGCCTTATTGAGGTCTCTGGGGTAAAGACATATTCTGAGTTTACCTGTTCGCGGTTTCTCAGCCACAACCATTGAATTAACCCATTCTGTGGGTTCAGTCACTTTCACAATAATATGTTGTTCCACCATATTCTGCAGTTCTTTCTTGAGCTGACTGCGAAGCGCATGTGGGACTCGTCTTGGTGGGTGAACTACAGGTGTAGCCTTTGGATCCAGATGGATTGTGCACTCGCCCGGAAATAATCCTATTCCCGAGAAGATATCCTTGAACTCGTCCATGATATTTGTTTCTGGTGTTTGGGTCACGGACATCACAAGTTTAATTAGGCCAAAATCCAGGCAAGCTTTTAAACCTAGAACAGGAGGTGCCCTGGTATCCACAACATATACTTTCAGTCTTAATGCCTTGTCCTTATGTTTGCACTTCAGTGTGCACTTGCCCCTTACAAGCAGGCGTTCTCCTCCATATCCATACAGCGGATGCGAGACTGGTTTCAGTCGTTCTGATTTTCCTATCATATTGAACACATGTGTGGGCATGACGTTAGCGGAGGAACCTGTATCCAATTTGAAATTGACAGTATTTTGATAGGGACCAACTTTTAGATCTGCAAAAGCTTGTGTATTTCCGCCATTCTGTTCAGTGCAGTGGACTGCATCAATGAATAGGCTGTTGCTCTCAGTGCTGCTTTCCGATCCACTTTCATTCACTGTATGAACATTTTTCTTTTGTTTGGAATGACACACTTTTGAGAAATGATTCCATTTTCCACAGCTTTTGCATTGCCTACCTTTAGCTGGGCATTTTTCCTCATTACTGTGTCGGTTTCCACAATATCCGCATCCTCTCGGTTTCTGGTGGTTTCACGTAGTTTGTCCGTAGCTGAGTATTTTTTTTTTAACTGCCAGTCTTTCCGAGGTGGATTCTTTGATGCTTGTCGTCCAACAGCATGTACGATGTCCTCATGCGTGCTGCTGCTGCTAGATATGGTCTTCATTTGTGCCTTAGCTATTTCATGTGACCTTGCAATGTCCACAGCTTTATCCAATGTTAGTTCGGATCCAACGCTCAGTAGTTTTTCTCTCACGCTGGTGAATGGATGCCGAACACTATTCGGTCACGGACCATCTCCTCACTGTTTGTATAAGCACAGTCTTTTACAAGAAGTCTCAAGTCTGTTACAATGTTCAAATGCCTCATTTGCTCCCTGGACTTTTTCGTGGAATTTGTAACGAGCAAAATTACGTTAGCTTTGGGCATGACGTAGGTCTCATACTTGTTTGTAGTATGTTTTTAGCACTTTCCTTTCATCTTCAGTTAGTGACCATGTGTTATGTTTGTACCTTTTTTCCAACCCAAAAAGATAGCTGCACTTTTTCCTCCTCGTCTTTCTCTTAAGTGGTCCAGAAAAAATAAGTTCCACATGTAGCTTAAATCTGCGCCACGCCTCGGGAAAGGTTGTTAGCATCCCAACACATGTCGGCGGCGTAACTCCGGCAAATCCATTTCGCAGTCTTCGTTCGATCGCTCTATTCTGACACATGTTGTGTTTCCTTTAGAGTTGCAGAAATAACTCTCCTAAGGACGTACTGTTTAGGTTTTTATTAACTCAGCTAACAGCAGTCCCGTAACATGCAGCTTCTGCCTCTCATAATAATCCAACAAAAAAACACTGCGATATTCATCCGGGATCCGTTCCACTAACACACAGAGCTGCCTCCAACTGCAATAGGATAAACATATCAGAATATTACACTCACCTCCTTCTTTGCGGCTAGTATACAGTCTTCGGGTGCTGGAATTCCTTCTAGAGAGGAACTTTTGTGTCTTAACATCTGTGGTCTATATCTCTTCCTGTGGCCATCTTATTATTCCTGCAGGGTGTCTGATGACTGACAGACAGTACATAACTGTTTATTGCCCAGGTCTTGTTCTTGCCATTGAGCTTCTCAGAACTTGCCTTACTCGTAGGAGTATATATATATGTGTGTGGGTATATACATGTATATATATATATGTGTGTGTGTATGTTTGTGTGTATATATATATATATATATATATATATATATATATATATATATCTGAAGACATTAAGAGTGTTGACATGAGTCTGCATTTGAGTTTGAGTGTGATGGGCTGGGTTATATATCTCTACATTTTTTATATTGAGCCATAACAATATTTCATGATTTAAAAAACAAACAAATGGCTATATTTGTCAAATTTGAACGTTTTGTAGGTCATAAGAGAAAATGTGTAATCAACAGCAGGTTACTTAGATTTAAAAATTTATTTATACCATACTTTAAACATAAAGATACACTAAGAAAGACATATGTTAAAAGCATAACTGAAAATTAAAGTTAAAGCTTTCAAGTGTCAAAAGAGAACATGAATAAAACAGAGCACTAAACTGATTGATCAGTTCCATTTATTAAAAAAGCATTAATTTTACAAATTAGTTCAAATGTTTTCAAGTTCTACTGAACAAACACAAAGTTGACAAACATGTTTGTCAATATCCTATGAATAAGGCATGAACTAAAGGCAAATTCTCTGAATTTCTTCTCGTAGTTTAGATTTCAGGAGACAGGTCTCTGCCTCCACCCCAACCACCAGAGGGAGCCATCCACTGAATACTGACCTTCACCTGGTCTTTCTGCTGCACCTCATGACTACACCCCCTATGAGCCACTGCCTGCTGTTTCCAGATTTCACCAACTGATCTGCATCCTGTATTTAGCCACAACTATATTTAAGCAGGCACTAGGCTTTTTGAATTCTTGTTTCTTATTTTCTTAGGGTTTATTCTTGTTTTACCCTGGCGTGCATGAGTGTCCCTTTTGTGGTTGCCCCTTGTTTTTTGACTCTGTCTTGCATTGCTCTTGTTCATTAGACCATGCTATTAAACCCCCTTGGACATGGATCCAAATGCCTCCTCCTCTTCGTTACATTAGAACAACATGGGCAAACTACGGCCCTTCGGGTCATATCTAGCCTGCCCCACGTTTGTTCCAGTCAGAACAATATCAGAAAGGCATATTGTTTTTTCCATCTGGCCACACAGACCAAGACCCACATAAAACATGTTTTTTATTATCCCTTCTCCCTATCTGAACCCCCCAAAGTCTCTGTTAAATGGAACAGAATATTGTGTTTTGTTTTTACATCTCAGTTCACCTTTTGCGTCTAGCTGATTCTTTCAACTGTGCTTCTGCATTTTTTCAAACAGTCCACCCTGTTCTGTGTCATGATTGGCTGAGATATTCTCAATCATCTCTGCAGTGTCTCCATGTGTGCAGATCCACTAATTAAGGCGTTAATTCTAAGTCAAAAGTACACGCAGGAAAAATACATCTCCACGCATGTATCACACAGTCCTTTCAGACAATTTAGAGCATCGTGAGCACTTTCTGGTCTTTGGTCTTCTGTGAAGACTTCTGTGAAGACCAAAAGAAAGATATTAGGTTATTTTTTATTTCATAAATAGTGTTTTTTTTATTTTGATGAAATGATTATGAATAAATTAAACTTTACTAATATCATATATAACATCAGCAAGGACCTTGCCTGAGCACCAACGCCTCCCAGCTGGCCAAGAAGGCCCACCATCTCCTGTATTTCCTCAGGAAGCTGCGGTGGGCTGGACTTGGAGGCTCAGCCCTGATGAGCTTCTACCATGCTTCTGTGGAGAGCATCCTCTGCACCTGTATTACTGTGTGGCATTGTAGCTGCACCACCGCTGAGAGGAAAGCTCTGCAGCGTGTGGTAAAAGCCGCCCAGAGAACTGGAGGGGGAGAGCTGCCAACCACCACAGACCTTTACATCATAAGATGCAGGAGGAGGGGTATGAACATAATCAAAGATCCCACCCACCCCGCACATGGTCTGTTCCAACCACTCCCATCAGGCAGGAGGCTGAGGAGCATTAGATCCAGAACCACCAGGCTCCGAAACAGCTTCTTCACCAAAGCTGTCAGGCTGCTGAACTCTGTGTGACTGTTGTGTTCTGTTGCGCCCCATTTTGTCTAGGATTTGAGTCGTAGCATAAAGGTAAAATATATAAAAGAAAACAAAAACACAAATGTCTCAAATACGGCCACAGCCGTAACACCCTCCTTCTTAAAATAAAACTTCTTCCCTTAAAGAAGTTTACCCCAAGAGAATGTTTAACAAATGAATGTGAGGCACACAAAATATGGAGTGCTAGACCCACAAAATACAAAACGGTAGCCACTAGGGCTGTGGATTGTTGCTTAGGTGGCGATCCGATACGATTCACGAATCAAGCTCAACGATTCACGAGTTGAACCACGATTCTTACTTTTTAATATTATTTTTATTGCTATGAGAATATTTACTAGATGGAGGAGAATTGAAATTATTTGTATTAAATCACCAAAATTTATACATTTATTTAGAACAGTATATCAGAATCAACAAAACTGATTTAAAAAAAAAAAAAACAAAAAGATTCAGAAATTTTGTTTGTCATTTTAAACTTTCTTTTTTGTCAGCCTTCTGGTTAAGTTCAGCAGTAACATAAACAACATAAAGAGGATAAAAATTACTGCCGTTTTGGATCATTTAACAACAAAACTTAAAAATGTTTCGAACATTTTTTTTATCATCAAAGTTCTTCAATATGTTTCGGTGCAGAGCCCGTGTGAAAAAAGTATTTTTTTCTGCAGCAGAATCATCTGATTCACGTTGATTACATCCTCCTTTCAGCAGCGTGAGGCTGCATTTCTTCAGAATAAGATGGAGTTTCGTTAGTTGCTTCAACTGTTGAAGAGTTACCATAGCCAAAAGAATGTAAACACTGAGATAAAGCTCAGATGTTAAAGCTAATTCATTTTTTCAGAAGTTATGTCAGTGAACAGAACTTCAGTCTCAGTTTTTGAACGGAAAAAAATGTCTTGCTAGTTTTACTTTATAAACCGGAAGGTTCTCCGCAACTAAAAAGTGTTTACTTTCGGTTACTACCGCGGCTCTTTCGGCTTTGTTTTAGTTCGTAAACTTAAAATAATACATTAATCTGAATTCCAGAAGAAAAATACATCATTGACAGATAATATTCTGATCATATTTTACTACAATTTACTATATTTATAAAGATCGCAAACCAGCGATCTTGGACGTCGCAAATATTCCTACTCGGATTTTCAGGAGCAGATCGCAAATACCCAAGCACCCGGATACTCATTACAGCCCTAGTAGTCACTCCCACAAATGCTACCCAGAAAACAAAGTGAATGCTGGCCACAGAATTTGAGCCCTTGCAGCTCCCACGAATACCAGCCATACTGTAAACAAAGAACATAGCTAGCCACTCCAAACCAAATGCTAGCACAACACAAAACTCAAAGCTAGCAAACAAACTGTGTGCTGCACAAACAAAAACTAAAGTTTGGTCAACAGGTTCTCTTTTCATGAAAGCCTAGCAACATGCGTCAGGCAACAGCTTCACAAATGAATTTAAAATATTACCATTAATCCAAAATTTTCCAGTTTTTAGTGAAAGGAGAGCAATGAACAGATTTTTGGAGTCACCAACTCCACACATGTATTTGACCAGGCCAAAATGCATCAAAAATATGAAACGTCACGATTCTCAAAGACGGAAAAACCAAATGAATACTTGCTAATGTTTGATGAGCAAGGAAGTAGCGTCACATGTTCATGTCAACCCAGTCTGGACCCTTCAGTTGGGTCTGCCCCTTTATCGACCACGGCTGCAGGAACCTCCACCCCTGCCTCCGCCCGATTGGGGTCAGTGGCATTGGCAACAAGTGCAGCAGCCTCCACTCCTACACTGTCACCCCACCACCTCCAACTGAGTCCAACCAGCCGAGATCAACCTGAGGGTAGACACACTTCCTGCCCAAATACAAAAATGCTCTCAGTTTTAACAGCAAAAAGAGGGCCCTGACTTCACCAAATGTAAATGTCAAACAAACCACAAAGAAGAACTGTTAACCAAACATCTGTCTCCAGATACCAAAAGAGTGTCCAAAAAAACAGATCCCACAACTATAAAGAAAACAACAAAATAGATCTGGATGGTTCACAACCCCTTTATGAGTATTAATATAAAAGATTCCGTTACGTCGCCCGGATTGGCGTCACCGGGGCCCCACCCTGGAGCCAGGCCTGGGGTTGGTGCTCGGAGGCGAGCGCCTGGTGGCCGGGGCTCCTACCATGGGCCCCGGTCGGGTCCAACCCGAAGAAACGACGTGGGATCACTCCCCAGTGGGCCCACCACCTGCAGGGGAGCTCTGAAGGGGCCGGTGCATTGTGGTTTGGGCGGTGGTCGAAGGCGAGTGCCTCGGCGGCCCAAACCCCGGGCATGGAATTTGGCTCTGGGACATGGAACGTCACCTCTCTGGGAGGGAAGGAGCCTGAGCTGGTGCGAGAGGTTGAGAGATACCGGCTAGATATAGTTGGGCTCACCTCCACGCACAGCCTGGGCTCTGAAACTCAGTCCCTCGAGAGAGGCTGGACTCTCTACCACTCTGGAGTTGCCCATGGTGAGAGGGGCGGGCTGGGGTGGGCTTACTCGTGAGCCCCCAGCTCAGCCGCCAAGTGTTGGAGTTCACGCCGGTGGACGAGAGGGTCATGTCCCTTCGCTTTCGGGTGGGGGACAGGTCTCTGACTGTAGTTTCGGCTTACGGGCCGAACAGCAGTTCGGAGTACCCAGCCTTCTTGGTGTCTCTCGAAGGGGTGCTGGAAAGTGCTCCAACGGGGGACTCGGTCGTCCTTCTGGGGGACTTCAATGCCCACGTGTGCAATGACATTGGCACCTGGAGGGGCGTGATTGGTAGGAATGGCCTCCCTGACCTAAACCCGAGCGGTGTTTGTTGTTGGACTTCTGTGCTCGTCATAGTTTGTCCATAACAAACACCATGTTCGAACACAAAGGTGTCCATCAATACACCTGGCATCAGGACACCCTAGGTAGGAGATTGATGATCGACTTTGTAGTCGTTTCAGGCGATCTTCGGCGTGTGTTTTGGACACTCGGGTAAAGAGAGGGGCAGAGCTGTCCACTGATCACTACCTGGTGGTGAGTTGGATTCGCTGGCGGGGGAGGAGGCCGGAAAGACTTGGCAGACCTAAACGCACTGTGAGGGTCTGCTGGGAACGTCTGGCTGAACCCTCCGTCAGGGAAGTCTTCAACTCCCACATCCGGGAAAACTTCAAGCAGGTACCGAGGGAGGTTGGTGACATTGAGTCAGAGTGGACCATGTTTTCCACCTCTATTGTCTCTGCTGCTTTCCAGAGCTGCGGTCGCAGGGTCTCTGGTGCCTGTCGTGGCGGCAACCCCCGAACCCGGTGGTGGACACCGGAAGTAGGGATGCTGTCAAGCTGAAGAAGGAGTCCTATCGGGCCTGGTTGACTTGTGGGACTCCAGAGGCAGCTGACGGGTACCGGCTGTCTAAGCGAGCTGCGGCCCGGGTTGTTTTGGAGGCAAAAACTCGGTTTTTGGAGATTAACAGTTAAATAAATTCCCACCATACTGTTGAAGTTGTGATTAAGTGAATATTTTTGAAGCATTTACAGGCATTTTTTGTGTTATGGTTCTTATTAGCTTTCATTTTTTTGGTTCCTGTTTTGTTCACAGTCTCAATAATTCTAACTTAAGTGTCCACTCACCAAACAGCTGTTTCTGCTTCAGCTCTGGGTTGGCTGAAACGCAAGGGTAGAACAGTAGTCCTGTGCTTGTACATTGAATGTTTGTTTCCTGCCTTGCCTGCCCATGTGTCAAAGCTCAAAGCTTTGGTTAGACTTGAAAACAGGGGTGTCCAAAGTCAGGCCTGGGGGGCTCATGTCCTACATGTTTTCCAACCAACATACCATTAAAGTTCCTTATTGTATAAACATACCTGTACCAGGTAATCAGCAACAGATAAGGCAGGGTTTCTGGAAAACCAGCAGGAGGCAGGTTCTCTAGGCCTGGATTTGGACACCCCTGTTCTAAAGAAAGATCTCATGATGCCCCTGGTGGTTTAGCAAGGTTCTCGCATCAGTGTGTGAAGGGAACTTGTGCCACTAAACAAGAATTCACAAATCATCATTCTAATTCCTTCAGTTTATTTCAATCTGTGGTTTTAAGTAAATCATTGTCAGAATGGTCTACACCAGGGGTCTCCAATCTTTTCTGCTCAGTGAGCTTATTTTACATACTGACACAGCCGGAGAGCTACTCGCATTTGAAAACTTTTATTCACACTTCAAATTTTCACACTTAACAATTGAAAACATTAAAGTTAGAACAAAATCATTTTGTGTGGAAAACCTTTTCACTTTCACATATGATTCTGTCAGTGAGAACATGTGGGGTAAAGATAACAAAAGCAATGGAGGCAATCCAGCAGTTCATTTATTTATACTTGATTTTTATACAAAGCATTTAATGTTGTTTTGAGAGAAGATTGCAGGCGGCAAAGAGGAATACAGTCACTTTCTTTGTTGTAATGACCTTCTGCCAATCATCGAGTTTCAATTGCAGCTCTGCCTTAACCAGTCCATTCCATTTTTCAATGGACCTAAAACCAGTGGGTGAAGGAGTCCAAGAAACATGAGAAAAGACTTCTGAGCTTCTCCAAGAAACCATTATATCTTTTTTTTTTTTTCAATCTTTATTTAAAAACATTGAGAAAATTATGAAACATTACATTCAACTTCACTTCGAGCCAGTTTTAGGCCCTTGATTTATATCTCCATTCTCAACATTTTTTTTTTTTTTTTTTTAACAATTCAACTAAACGTCTAACAAGAAAAGGAACAGTGGATGCATTATTAGGGAGAAAAAAAAAAAAAAAAAAAAAAAAAAAAAACAATGTGGGGGACAATGGTCCGTTCATCTTGTTTATAGTTTACAAGTCAGACATGTTCATTACTTCCATTTGTTGCAAGTGATTAACATAGAATATCCATTGTGACCATATCTTAAGGAACTTGGAAAATTGTATCCGAAGTGAATAAGTTAGTCTTTCCATCTGGCAGATTTCATTTACAATGTCTATCCAATCGTCTGAGCTGGGCACGGTGGGGTGGAGCCAGTGTCTAGTCAATGCTTTTTTACCCGCAGTTATTAGTATTCTGAATAAATTTTCATTCATAGGTTGTAGTTGTGTCTTACCTAAAATCAAACTATTAAAATTACAGGGAATTTTCTCATTTAATATAGATTCAATATGTTTATGTATTTCCTTCCAAAATTGTTTTATTATGGGGCAATCCCAAAATATGTGGTAATGGTTGGCTTCTAAGTCTCCACACCGTCTCCAGCACTTGCTTTTATCTTCGTTGTCAGGCTTCTTTTGTTTAGGTGTTAGAAAAAACCTCATCAAACATTTCCATCTGAACTCTCTCCATACATGTGAATTTGTACATTTCCACACTGATATACAGAAATCTTTCCATTCTTCATCTGTCATAGTTTCTTTCTCCCACTTGCTTTTTATGTATTTAGTTGAAGTAGGTTTTTTATTCATAAATCCTTTGTAAAGTCTAGATATCATCCCTTTTTTACATTTTCCTTTATATGCCATTAGTATTTCACTAAGCACTGGTTCTTGCGTATCCATGTTGTAAAGGATTTCTTTATTAATATAGGTGCGTAATTGCAAATATCTGTAAAAGTCATTATTCCCTAGGTTATGGTTGTCCTTAAGTGTTTGGAATTCTTTCATTATTCCTTTGTCAAGTAAAGAGTAATATGTGTTCAGCCCTTGCATTGTCCAGTTCAGAAATCTAGTGTCTAATTGATTTGGCTTGAAGTCATGGTCGTATGCGCACCATCTTACAATTTTTAAATTGTTGTGTAGTCTGTATTCCTCCTTAAATTGGGACCATATTTTTAATTGTATCACTATCCAGGGATTTTCAATTTTGCTTAGGTTTTCCCCTATGTCTTTGTTTCCCATTAACGCATGTAGTGGGGGGTCTGAAACTAAAACTAATTCAATGTCTTTCCATCGGGCATGGTAATTTGGGTTGCAATGACTTATTAGCGGTTTGAGTTGTGCGGAGTAGAAATAGTCTTTCAAATTAGGTACTGCCATCCCCCCTTTTCTTTAGAAGCTGTAGAGTTTTAAATCTAACTCGTGGCTTTTTGCCCTGCCAGATGAATCTTGAAAGGATTTTGTCCCATTGCAAAAACTGTTGTTTGGTGATTTCGGCAGGAAAGGCCTGAAACAGAAACAGGAATCTTGGTAGCAGGTTCATTTTCACTGATTCAATTCTTTGGGTCAGACTGATATAAGGATGGCGGACCACCTATTAATGTCTTGTTTTACTTTTAGGATTAGATCTTCATAATTATATTTGGCTACTTTAGTAATATCTTTGGGAATTATAATTCCTAGATATTTTAGAGAAGTCAGATCCCATTTGAGATTTAATTTAGTGCGTAGTGAGATTGGTGGGTTATAATTTAGAGTCAAAATTTGCGTTTTCCCATGTTTAACTTGTATCCTGCATAATATCCAAATGTATTTAAACATTTGAATAAACTGGGCAATGATTCATTTGGTTCACCTGTGTAAATTATTACATCATCAGCATATAATGCCACCTTATGCTCATCCCCCCTAATAGATATTCCTCTCACCTCATCAGTTTGCCGAATCAATTGAGCAAGGGGTTCGATATAGAGGGCAAAAAGGAGGGGTGAAAGCCCACATCCCTGTCTTGTTCCACGTTCAATTCAAAAGAGTTTGATAGTTGACCATTAATTTTAATACGTGCGTTGGGTTGTGTACAATAATTTTATTATTTGAATGAATTTGCAATGAACCCAAATCTCTCCAAAACTTTATACAAAAAGCACCAGCTGACAGAGTCAAAAGCTTTTTCAGCATCAAGGCTGACCGCCGCTGCCTGTATTTTGTTTTTTTGAATATGGCTCAATATATGTAAGGTCCGTCTTATGTTATCATGTGTTTGTCTTTGTGAAATAAAGCCCTGTTATGATGATATATGGCAGCACAGATTCTAATCTCTTTGATATTTTGTACAGTTTATTGACATGAGACTGATGGTCATAAAACAACATGCAGTTGAGTCCTCCTTTCTTCTTTGGAATCAATATAGTGGCTTGTTTTTGATGATTTGTATTTTAATATCTTTAACCTGAAAATTGGTGTTGTAAGTGTAGATATTATTTTGTAATTTTTTGCAGTCGGAGGGCTAATGGTGTCCTTTTTTGTCTCTTTAGATCACTGTTATGGCTCTTGATTTCTCCTTAATTATGTCAGGATGGTATTTTATCCTTTGTTTTGATCCTCTGATATAAACCGGTAAATAAAAAACGAGTCCAGCTTTTGGTTTAGTCTGATGTTCCAGTCCCCTCCGATATTAATTATGCCATCTGCCTGTGTCATAGCATAATAAGTTTTTGATAAAATGAAAAGTCACTACCAGGGGGGCATAGACATTAAAAAAAGTTAAAATGACTCCATCTTTTCCCGGTTATCAGTGTGTATCGTCCCTCTTTATCTTTTTGTTCAGAAATTAGTTCAAATGGTATCTGCTGAGATATTAAGGTTGCTACACCTCTTCTGTGTCCAGTTTTATAGGATGAAAAATACACCTTTGAGAACCCCCTTTTTAGTTTTTCATATTCAGTTGGGTTAAGATGTGTTTCCTGCAACATAGCAATTTGGACTTTATCCTTTTTTAACTTGGACAATATCTTGTTTCGTTTAATGGATTAAGTACACCATTTACATTGTATGATGCACATAGTATAGTGTAATCTATCATGGTCTTTTTTGTCTGACAAAATAGTTCTCTGCTACATGGTCCCTTTATATAATAACAATGCATCCATTTAACTAAAAAAGGTTCAACATAAAACCAACAGAAACAACAACAAAAGAGAAAAGTACTCTCAGCAAATATTTGGAACATCAAACTTTTTGCTGGAGTGTTCTTCGGAGAAGAGGTTCTGACAGACAGAACCTTTGTGGAGCTGGAGATGTTAGAGCTCCAGTCAGGGATAGACCCGCCCACTTTTAAGAGCGGGGCCCTGGGAGAGGCTGCATTGTCTTTGTCATCAAAGCTGCTATGTCCCGAATGATTGATTTAGTTTTGTTTTAAATGTCAGGAGGATGAAAAAACATGAACACTTACATCATGCACCAAGTCCAAAGATCTTCTTCTTTAACCGGTCTATTTTTTTTTTGCGGATTTCTCCTGTATTCCTGGAGTTTCTCCATGAAGCGCGGTTGATTTTCCTCCGCGCTCCTCTGCACCGCGGTCCCCGCTCCGCTTCCAGGCAGAAAGTTGTTGTAACTCACGCTGGTGGGGGTCGGTGGGGGTGGGATGACGGTAACCGGGAGCCCTCGTGATGACATGTCAGCTGTAGCTTCTGCACGGTCTGGTACAGACGCACTGCCTCCTCGTAGAATACGCGCATTTTCGCTGGGTAAGGAGTCTGGAATCGGATTTTCTCTCCTTCAACACTTTCTTTGCTTGGTTGTATTCCATACGTTCTTCTGGATTGTTGGGGGTAATCGTGGTCAACAAAGAATCGGTTATTGTTGTACATGGTTTGTTTTTTCAGCTAGGCTCTTTTTATCACTTCTTCTTTGGCTCTGAAGCTTGAGAACTTGCATATGATGGCGCGCGGTTTGGACTGTGGTGTAGCAGGCTTTGGTCCAAGAGCTCTGTGGGCTCTTTCTATCTTAACACAGGAATCACGTGTAATATCCAGTGTCTCATTGAACAGTTTTTCCAGAAAGACGATCATATTAGTGCCTTCCGCTTCCTCGGGGATGCCGTATATTCGGATATTGTCTCGCCGGGCGCGAGCCTCCTGCTCTGTTAGCTTAGCTTCCATGCTATCCTGCCGTTGCAGAAGTTGCTTTAGCAGCGTGGATGCCGCTTGGATACTTGTTTCACATCATCGATACGAGTTTCAGCCTCTTCTATTCGAGCTTCGGTCTTCAGCTGGTTTCTCGGAATCTCTGAGAGTTGTCGTTCGTTGTCCCGTCGGAAGCTTTTTAATTCTTTTAGGATCTCTTCCAGGCTAGCTGATTCGGGTTCGCCTTGTTCATTAGCCTCGTGTTTAGAGGAGCGACTCCGATTGTCACCCAAGTCTTCGGTAGTAGGCACAATATCCGTATTTTTCCTCCTTCGAATCAACTCCCTGGTCTCCATTATGTTATGAAAATATCACTTAGCTTTAAAATCACAGGTTTTCAGGGATATATTACAAAAACCTTCGGGGAGCAATGGAGCTACGCTGCCATCTTGAGCGAGAAACCGGAAGTCCCCCCAAAAGTGATCAGAAACCATTATATCTTTATCAGTTTTGAGAAACAAACACAAATCATTCAAAGGAAAAACTTCTGCACATGAGTTTAAATCTGATAAATGATTGATCAATATCTTTTGGTTTGTTTGATCACTGGACTTTAGTGCCAAAAACCCTTACAGCTGTTACACAGAAGTGCTCCCTCATGAAAATGTACAAAAAAATCTGATAATCAGCTCATTGGAAGAATGACATCAGCAACTATGGCAAGAACACTAAGTTATGAGAAGCTCCCAACATCAGAGTGAAGAGAAGAAGACTGATTAATACTATAATACTACATTGACACTGAGCTCGGAAATACAAGTGTGAGCGACAACTTCTAATGTAAAGTCTATGTAAATGTGTGCATATACATAAGTTAGGCATCCGCATACAAAACTATTTTGTTTACTGGTTACTATGTCAGTTTTAAAGTCAGTTAAAGTAAGGTAAACCTTATGGGGCCCAAATGAATTGTTCTCTGGAAAGAAACTCACATTTAGTGCATTATTGAATGCACCGCTTACACCAGGTGTGTACGTAGCTTAAGTTGAAATGGGAAGATGAAGTGCATATCTCTAGCAGGAGAGCGGCAGCACAAAAATTGTACACTTAAGGCTGAGAGAAACAGTGGAGATCATCTCAAATCAGTTTATACTGCAGCTCTGAAACTCATTTCCACTTCCTCTGATTCCTCCATCACTCTGCTCTCCACCTCTCAGCAACACTGTCCAGTCAGAACATCTCTGCAGATGCACAGAAGGAAAAGAAACCCCAGTCTCACCACCTGCTAAGAGACAAAAACATAGAGATAAAGGAGTGTCTCTTGGTCAGTCAATGATGAAGAACAGCAGCAGAAAGAAGAGCAGAAACTTCAGTTCTGTTTAGACCAACCAGTTCCCATCATTACAGAAGCTGCAGCTTCACATGAAATTCTGCATCTTTTCTCTCAGACTAACTTTAGAACAAAACATTTGAAAACTGCTGGACTGACTCCAACTCTCTACTGACCTCAGTGTTTGCAGTTTGGACTCTTCACCAGATCCTGGAGCTGCTGAACATCTAAATCCTCCAGGTTGTTCTCTCTCAGCTCCAGCTGTGTCAGGTGGGACGGGTTGGACTTCAGAGCTGAGACCAGAGCAGCACCACTGATTTTTGACAGCCCGCAATCAAACAACCTGCATCCACAACAAAGAATTTATTTTAAAGATAATCCTCATGTTTTTCATCATTCAGTTATTCCAAATAGTTCATATATCAGGGTGAGTGAGTGGATCCCAAAAAAACAGACTGGGCAGAACTGGCAATGATTCAGTCCTTTTAATATTGGAGTGCAACAAGCCAGGGCTCCTGGGTCCAGTGGAGGGGGAGGGTCAGGCACATCTGTTGTGAAGAAGGTTAGTGCAGAATTCCACGTGTGTTTGAAGAGATCCAGGAAGGGGGGGTGGAGAGAGAGAGAGAGACCGCAGGGCAACAGATCCAATCCAGGAAATGACTCCAAGTCTGTCCTGACAAAGTCATGTAGGCAAACAGGGCACCGAGGACACCAGCTTTGGCAGGCTGGAGTCTCATGGAAGTAGAAGATCTTCTGGCACAGCTCTGCAGGGCAGCTCCTGCTATAAAGGCAACCACACAGGTGATATCAATAAGGCAGATTACCTGTGTGGCTGCCAGCAGGTGTGGCAGAGGTATGGCCATGACATCATAGCTGAAGAAGATCAGAAATTTTAGAAAAAGCAAAAAATGTGAAGCAACACCATCAGATCTGAAGAACCAGTGAAAAAGCATCTAAACTAAGTGATATTTCTGCACAAAAATAGGAAAAAGTGTATTTCGTCTTTCAGCTCTGTTCTGTTAAGGCCTGGTCCCACAGAATTTGACAGCCATACCACGGGTAAAAACTTTGGAAAATCTGCCACACGCACTCAGACGTGCTAACTTTATGCATGCTTGGTGAATAGCAGTGATGCAGACGCCAGATTCCATTCCACTCCCACTCCACCGCCAGACATCATGGGAGGACAAGGACGCTCAGCGCAGGAGGACGTCCTCCCACACACTCAGCCGCTAAACAGATGCTGTAAGCAGTGGTACTAACACAGACTGGTTAGGGAAACAGACATGCTATAGCCGTGCGCAAATTTTTGGCGTCCAAGTGCGTTTGCCGGCGTTCGCTCCACGGCCCGATTGAGCACTGGGACTGCTGTTCCACGGCCATTGCACGGCTGTACTACTGACACCACACGCAGTCACATTTTTGTGCATATCAAAATTTCTTTCCGTGTGTAATGGCGGAAAAATTTTGTACCGCGTGTATGTGCATCTATTCTGTGGCTATGTCTCAGCTGTTGCACTACCAGTCCACTGCCAACAGCGTCTGTACCATGGTGATTAAATTTTTTCTGTGCTCCAGCCATGATATGGCTGTGAAAGCCATAACAGAATCATGGGAGAAAAATGGAAAATTATGCTGGAAAGCCTTCATCTCAATTTTCAGGAGATTAACTTCCAGTCCTTCTTTTCTGCAGCACTTCAACCCAGATACTTTAAATCCAAACAGTTTAAAGGAGATAGAAGGACGTGATGAGGAAGTAGCTCCCCCTAACTCTCCCTCTCACCCAGTGTTTGCTAGTGCCAACTGTGGTCTACAAGACTGAAGTACTACAGTCAATCCCAATCATCCTTAAGATTCCTCACAATAAATCAGTAAACTAAATTCTTTCCTGTGTCATTCCATTCCACGGTCAACATAAACTAATTCTACTGCTAATCTGACAGACTCATAAAAAGCAAAGAGCTCTCTCCTCCAGCCTGAACTTCCCGAGAAAATATTAACCTTCATCCTTATGAGATCTGTTTATTTTTCGGAGAGAAACTTCTGCAGACCTTTGTGGTAAAAGAAAAGATCAGTCCTAAAGGATGCTGGCTTTCAAACCTTTATTTCACCAGGGAAAATATTAAGAACAATTTCTAATTTACAATGTTGGCCTGAAAATACTTACAGGAGAAGAAAGAAAGCAAACATGTTTTAGACATTAAATTACTGACTAGGAAAATATGTACATGACTCTTTAAAAATGACCTTTCCTCTGCGTATAAAAGCGGAGAGTGGAATCAGAGTTTCCAAATGCAGTATCTTTTGGTAGAAGTTCCAATCATTTGGAGCAGAAATGAAGCTTTAGAAATAAAGATGAAGATGAATTGGCAAAAGCATAAAGGCAGGAAACATCCTTCAGTATTAAGATGGTCAGCATGACGTAAGAGAACATCAGGCTTATTACAGTTTAGTGTCAACGCAACTTTGTCATTAATGTAATGAAATTAAGAGACTATTTGATTTGTGTTTTCTGATCTAAAGGTTTTTCAGCTACTGTTAAAGGCTCATAATGTCCAACAATAACAAACAAACTCAATGACAAACCAAAAAATTTGGTGAAATTAAATGAAATAACACAGCGGTTCATCATTTGCCAAATGGGAATAAAATGTGAAGATTGGAAACTTGACTGGTCCTTTAAGAGTGAAATCCTGCTAAATCTTTGGGTGGATCTCTCTTACCCTTTTCAAGTGGGGAAATTGTAAAAAAAGAAACACAACTTGAAAATTAAATTGATCTGAACACAACTGAAACAAGGAGTCTTACCACAGAGTCTGCAGTCTGCATTTTGGACTCCCCAGAAAACCACACAGATGAAGAAATCCGGAATCATGCAGGTAGTTTAAGCTCAGGTTTAGTTCTGTCAGATTGGATGGGTTAGATTTCAAAGCTGAACTCAGAGCTTCACAGCTGATCTTTGACAGACTACAGTCCTTCAACCTGAAAGTAGACAGAAAAGTTTGTTCATGTGCAGAGATGGCAGCTGGAGGTCCAGAAAGCAAACAGACCAAATTTGATCAAATCTACAAGATCATTAATTAAATAAAACCTAATTTCACAAGGGACCAAAATCCAAAACACACTGTAGGCTGCGGGTCAAACAAAATAAAAATGTACTAAGCACATCAAAACTTAGCTTGTGCGTTATTGAACGTAAATATAAATAAACCAAATGGAGCTGTCTGCTATTAGAAACCAAAAGAGGAAACCAGCCATTATTTTATTTTGGGATAGGGACCAACATGAATTTTCCACCTTAACAAGCACCGGTGTTGTCTAAAAATTAAGGAAATTCTGTGGTTTGCTGCAAAAGTCCCGCCCCCTGACACCGCACGAGGCAACAGTTCAGAGAAGACAGATATGCCCCCACCTGTGAGCAGCCGACCTGAAATCCAGCTGGATAAATCTCCTCTCAAAAAAATGTTTCACTTATTTTTCACATGCATAATAATTAAAGTTTATGAGAACAAAAAGGAAAAGCCAAAAAAAAAAAAAAAAAGAAAAACTGAATTCCAGGAAAAATGTCAAACAGACAGCAGTGCTCTTAAATTCTTATTTTTTGGGGCTGCCTGGTGTGACTTTTGTCTGGATGTTTTTGTTTTTTCATTCATAACATGTTGATTGTTGACACATTTTATTCTTGTTGATTTTTTTAAATATGCCTAAACCTTTCACGATATGTTGTAAAAACTGTTTGTTAAACATTTCTAAGCTTTCCACAGCAAAATTAATTCCATTTTCCAGACAGAATTTTCTGTTTTTCCATGATTTTATGACTAGTATGTGAATATAACATGAAAAACGGACAAAATAAATGTAGTGTCACATAGGAGAGGTTGTGCTGATTAAAATTATACCAAAATTATATTGATCACAGATTAATTCCAGATTTGCGATACATTTTTTATTTTTTTATTGATTCCTGGCCCTATTTTTAACAGATCAGTTTCATATCAATTATCATAAAAGAAAAAAAATCATTTGATAAAGAAAATCTGAATGACTGTGGAAAGAAAATCTTAAAATGAAACATCAGAAAGTTCTTCACCTGATAGGTTTTTCTCACCCTTCAGGAAGTTCATCTTATTTACTGACCTCAGAATCTGCAGTTTGCAGTCAGGACTCTCCAGAAAATCACACAGATGAAGAAATCCAGAATCCTGCAGCTTGTTGTAGCTCAGGTTTAGTTCTACCAGATTGGATGGATTATTCTTCAAAGCTGAGCCGAGAACTTCACAGCTGATCTTTGACAAACTGCATTCCACCAACCTGAAAGCAGACAGAAAAGGGCGTTTTCTGGTGTTTGTGTGAAGCTCACTACTTTTGCGTAGGAATCTGTCTCATAACAGTCAGGCTGCAGAATTCTGATATTGTCCTGTTAGTACTGACTTTGAAATACTCTTCTGAACACAAGTCCACTGTTGGAAATGACTTGGTGACTTCAGCTGTTTCCAACATGAAGCTTCAGAAGTCTGACTGACTAATCTTTTTAAGGTCTGCTAAACCACTTAATTGACAAACTTCCGTGAGGCTCTCAAGGCATTCACATCACAGCTCAGTGGAGCTGAAGGTCCGGCTGGACCAGAGACTTTCATGGACTGCTGTACTTGTCCTACTATGAACCATGAAGGAGAATCCTGCCCAACTAATGACTGAAGAGTGTGTGACTACTCTATTACAGCTGCAGAACGTTTGATCGATTCATTCATTTGTCTTCCCAAAAGTCTTCTTCTTTCTCAGGTTTTCCTCTCTAATTTGCACTCACACTTTTATATGTTAATGTTTGCTTTAAGGTTTTTTAAATCAAAACACTGTAAACATCCGCTTCTGCACTTAAGGCAAAATTTAAACTGCTGTTTGCTTGTGTGATATCCTAAGAGTCTCCACAGGGAATCAACTTTGCAAAGTTGTCTTACAGAAAAGTTGATTTTTGCAGAAATGGAAAGATCATGTCAGCATGCTGAGATCAGAGCTAAGCCGTGTGTCACGAACATCATCATTGTGACCTTTCTGTTGATCACTCTGTAGCTGAACCTGAGGTAAATAAGAATCACAAAAGCAGGCGAGACATCATTGTGATTGAAACATTCCTTCCTGTTTTTTTTCTCTTTTTCTTTACCTTGTTGGAAAAGACAATGACGGGAACAAAAGCTTGTGGAGAAATTCATTAGACGGCTGCCTTGACTCCAAGCTGTGATCAGGCTTTGCACCAGTATTTTGAAACATGTTCAGAAAGTCTTCCAGAGAAACATCTTAAAGTTCTTCACCTGATATGATATTCTCATGCTCCAGGAAGTTCAGTGTATTGACTGACCTCAGAGACTGCAGTCTGCAGTCTGGACTCTCCAGAAAACCACGCAGATAAAGAAATCCTGAATCTTGCAGGTTGTTCCTGCTCAGGTCCAGTTCTTTCAGATTGGACGGGTTGGACTTCAGAGCTGAACCCAGAGCTTCACATCTGACATCTGACAAACTGCAATCCTTTAAACTAAAAGCAGAATAAAAATGTGTTGGAGTTCCAGCACATAGTCTGACCATATTTACAAGCTCATTATTGATACAGATCAGTTTCATATCAATCATCATAAAACAATAAATTTAATTAATGAAGAAACAAAAGAAAAACAGTTATTTTTAAAGACTTGGTTCTCATAAAGACCAACTCCAATGAGCTAGAAGCAACTAGTTTTTATGTGCATTAGACACTGACAACACTATGAGCCTGATGCCATGTTAACAAGCTTTCCATGTTTTACCAGTTTGTGATCACAGTTTTGTGTCAAACATATTCACCAAGATTTTAAAAATTCCAATGACAAGTTTTTAATATGTTGTAGAATAAATTTTCTCATGATTGAGGACATACATAAAAGAGTTTAAGATTAAAATTATGCTACTTTGTATTTTCTTATTCAAATTGAGCTGGATCAGGAGATGTTTTAAAACTGCCATTTGAAAAACCTCTCAGTTGTGATGCAAAAACTGAAATGAGCAGGCCATAGTCTCTCCTCTAGGCTCCATTTTGATGCACATTAAATATGAGCCCTCAGCCATAATCCTGTTAAAAGCTTTGCCGCAGCAATTTGTATCAACTACAAGCAATTAGCTGTGGATTTATAAGCAAACTGATAATTGCAATAATCTAAGCAATATGGTATAAAAGCATGGATTACATATAACAGGTCCTCTTTAGGTTTGTTATCATTTACAATAGAGAAGCATTGCAAACCATTTAATTTGCCAAATGTCTCTGTCCTTGCCAAATGTCACAAAAGAAGTGCTGCAAAGTTGGTGGACCCAAGTTGAATGGGAAAACTCAATATACATGCAGCAAGTGTGAAATAATACATTTTCAGCAGACATACAACAAAACTCCCTTCATGTTTGAATAGGTTGGTGAAAAAAAGGAAAGGACTGATGTGTTGAGACTGATATTAGCACAGTAAGTGTTCAAATTGTGGTGTGCAAGGTGACGTAAATGAGCAATGAGTCCTATGATGGTTACATTAATAAAAAATAATAATTGTGAAATGTTTTTAGATGATTAGATTGAAGCTCTGTAGTGACGGGGATGTCAAGGTGCACCTGCGTTTCTGCTCCATCTCCTGATTGGACCCAGCTGTCGGCACTCATCACCTCATCTCCGTCTACTTAAGAGCAGCCTTCCCCAGCATTCTTCGCCAGTTTGTTGCCTTTCCTGGTGCAGTACCCCGGCTTCTTGTCATATAGTTAAGATATCTTTACGCTTTGCTACAACTCACCACAGTAACTCTCTGTCTCCAGATTTTCACCAATCCATGTGCTGTCCCTGGTCAAGTTATTTTCCTTCACTTTGCCGTGCCAAGTTAACTCCCGCCACGCACCACCAGCTGTCCTCACCTGGATCTTCACCCTGTAGCTTCAGAAAACCTCATCTCTTCACTGCTCCAAGTCCTGGCTACAACTCCACATCTCCTCGGACAATAAAATCCTAACTTCAGCTGCCTCCTGTCATCCTTCCGGGTTCCAGCTTCTGGATCTGCTGCACTTCGGTGTCATGACAGTGGAACCATATCTTATTTTATCTCCAAAGATAATAACTTCAGTTTTGTTTTTGCTAAACTGAAGTAAGTTGTGGCAGATTAAGTTATTAAGGTCCTAAAGGTATTTACCAAGAGCCTTTACAGGGCCTTGATCTCCTGCTGTCAATATAATATATAGTCACCTGCATATCAATGGTAACTAATGCCTTGTTTCCATTGAGCGGTGTGGGCCAGACCAGTCCCCTCTTGGCCGGTTTAGAATTCAAGGCAATTCTAATGAGCGTTTCCACTGAGCGTTGGACCATCAAAGCCCATACGGGGTGCAGACTGATGATGTAGCCATACGTCAAAACAGTGTGACTACAGCGAAAGAAAAGCTGCATCAGATGACTCAAACGAAGGGAAAATGAAAAAGATAAATACGGAGGAGAATCATAATCTGGAGCTACACTGCAGAACCGTCTACTGTTTTGAATTAAATAGGAACAAAAAACTCTTCATGTTGATCAATACTCCATGTTCTTCAAAAAATGTTTTACAAAGCACGCTCAAAAGCGTTTTTGGATCAGTAACTGACATTCTTCGTCTATGGCAGTGCAAATTTTGATGGAAAATTTTTATTTAGTTTTAGTCGTAGTCTTTTGACTAAAATAAGATTTAGTTTTAGTTGCAATTTAGTATTGTTGATTCTATTAATTTTAGCCAAACATTTAGTCGACTAAAGTACAATAGATATTTAGTCGACAAAAATATACAGTACAAGTAAAGCGTTTTAAGAAATTTACTAAGTATGAATAACACAGAGATTTTACTAAATTGTAAAAAAAAACAAGTAAATTTTACTTTACTTTGCTTCCAAACTTGTCATTTCTGCAAATTCAGCTTCCACAACTTAAAACACATTCAAAAATAAATTATAATTCCATCCCATTTGTGATAAATGTCTAAACATAAAAAAAAAACTTTTATTGAAGTGGTAGTCTAGAGCAAAAAATGCATAAAAAAAAACCCTCACCAGGGAGTAAGCTGTCCTCCTAATCCAGTGGTCTGCAACCTTCAACACCTACAGAGCTATTCGGGTTGAATTCTTACCGAAAACAACCCAGGAGGAGCCACAAAGTTTAACTTCACCCTTTTAAAAAATGACTTGTATTTATGTTATTGTTGTAATGATAAATGTAAATGAACTATTGTTTTCTCCATAAATATAACATAACTATAAAGTCAGAAAGGATCAATCCTGGGTTGAATTCAAGCAAGTTTATTAAGGGTTGATTTTAAATTTTATACTGAACTGAACAGAAATTCTGCTACAATCTACTACTGTTTGGGACTCTCGTTATAATTAGCTAATCCCACATGGTTAGGCTAATGTTAAAGGCGTTTATTTAGCATATTTATTATACGTGCTACACATCATGAGCAAATTGTTTTAGGCAGGAATTATTTTATTTTAGTACGTGTTTTATCTAGTTGGATAACATGCTAGTGACATACAACAATGTATTTCTTTAAGTATTTTAAGATCATAATTTAGTTGTTGATGGTGCAGGAGATAAGCTATCCCCTTCCCAAATAATGTTGAAGTGCATTTTTTTTTAAATAAACACAATAGTGTACTAAACTCAAGGCAAACAATTATCTTGCTAGACTTGCTGTCTTGTATTGGAATTTATTTTGATGTAACAAAAATAGAGTGCACCTGGATAATCTTTTTCAGTTGGACTGCTGTACAGCTCTGCACTTTAGAAAGAACAGAAGAAGAGGTTTTCACACTATTTTGCTACCTTAACATCATTTCTGGTGTCCACAACACCTTTCTGACCCATTCATTTAACTCTGAGAAAACCAGACAGAACCTAGAACTCAAGTTTAATGAAAACTGACCTGAGAGTCTCCAGTTTACAGTGTGGACTCTCCAGTCCAGCAGACAGAAGCTTCACTCCTGAATCCTGTAGGTTGTTGTAACTGAGGTTCAGATCTCTGAGTCTGGAGGACTGAGAGCTGAGAACTGAAGACAGAGCAGCATAGCTTCTTTCTGACATCTTACAGTAACTAAGTCTGAAGAAAAAAGTAAAACAATAGTTGTAGAAACTTTCTTTTTTTTTCAATAGAATTAATTGTTCAATAAAGATGTTTTTTCATGGAAGTTCTTACAGAGCTTTGTTGGAGGCTTTGATCACTGGCAGCAGCTTCAGAAGAGCCTCCTCTGAAGCAGAGTATTTCTTCAGGTCAAACACTTCCAGATCTTCTTCTGATGACAGTAATATGAAGACCAGAGCTGACCACTGAGTAGGAGACAGTTTATATTTGGAGAGACGTCCTGACTTCAGGAACTGTTGGATCTCCTCCACTAGAGAACCATCATTCAGTTCATTCAGACAGTGGAACAGGTTGATGCTTTTCTCTGCAGACAGATTCTCACTGATCTTCTCCTTGATGTACTGGACTGTTTCCTGATTGGTCTGTGAGCTACTTTCTGTATGTGTTATCAGACCTCGTAGGAGACTCTGATTGGTCTGCAGTGAGAGACCCAGGAGGAAGCGGAGAAACAAGTCCAGGTGTCCATTTGGACTCTCTAAGGCCTTGTTCACAGCACTCTGGTAGAACTGGACTGGACTGATTTGTTTCAGTTCAGAGATTTGTGTTTGTTTTTCTTCAATGAGGTTGACTCCAGAGGTGATGAAGGTCAGGTGGACATGAAGAGCAGCCAGAAACTCCTGAACACTCAGATGGATGAAGCAGAACACCTTGTCCTGGTACAGTCCTCTCTCCTCTCTAAAGATCTGTGTGAACACTCCTGAGTACACTGAGGCTGCTCTGATATCGATGCCACACTCTGTCAGGTCAGATTCATAGAAGATCAGGTTTCCTTTCTGCAGCTGCTCAAAAGCCAGTTTTCCCAGAGACTCCATCATCTTCCTGCTCTCTGGACTCCAGTGAGGATCTGTCTCAGCTCCTCCATCATACTTGACCTTCTTGACTTTGACCTGAACCACTAGGAAGTGGATGTACATCTCAGTCAGGCTCTTGGGCAGCTCTCCTCCCTCTCTGCTCTTCAGCAGATCCTCCAGAACTGTAGCAGTGATCCAGCAGAAGACTGGGATGTGGCACATGATGTGGAGGCTTCGGGATGTCTTGATGTGGGAGATGATCCTACTGACCTGCTCTTCATCTTGCAATCTCTTCCTGAAATACTCCTCCTTCTGTGGATCATTTAACCCTCTGATCTCTGTCACCATGTCAACACACTCAGCAGGGATTTGATTGGTTGCTGCAGGTCGTGTGGTTATCCAGAGGCGAGCAGAGGGAAGCAGGTTCCCCCTGATGAGGTTTGTCAGCAGATCACCCACTGAGGTGGACTTTCTAGGGTCAGTTAGGATCTGAGTCTTGTGGAAGTCCAGAGGAAGTCGACTCTCATCCAGACCATCAAAGATGAAGATGATCTGGAAGTCTTCAAAGCTGCAGATTCCTGCTTGTTTGGTTTCAGGGAAGAAGTGATGAACAAGTTCCACCAAGCTGAACTTCTCCTCTTTCAGCACATTCAGCTCTCTGAAAGTGAATGGAAATATGAAGTGGATGTTCTGGTTGGCTTTGCCTTCAGCCCAGTCCAGAGTGAACTTCTGTGTTAAGACTGTTTTCCCGATGCCAGCCACTCCCTTTGTCATCACGGTTCTGATTGGTTCTTGTCTTCCAGCTGAGAGTTGAAAGAGCTCTTCTTGTCTGATGCTTGTTTCTGCTCTGTCTGCTTTCCTGGATGCTGCTTCAATCTGTCTGACCTCATGTTCTTCATTCAGCTCTCCAGTTCCTCCCTCTGTGATGTAGAGCTCTGTATTGATCTCATTCAGAAGGTTTGGGTCTCCTGCTTTAGAGATTCTCTCAAACACACACTGGAACTTCTTCCTGAGCCCAGATTGGACTTCATGTTGACAAACTTCCGCAGAAGACCCTAAATGAAGACAACAAACAGATTAAATGAACTCTCTGCAGCCCTGAATGAGGAGTATTTGACTCCATGTTGTTCCATGTGTTCAGACATCAGTAAATGTTCATTTATCAGCAGCTGAAACCTTCAGAGAAATCCTCTTACTGTTCTGCAGTCGGCCAGCCAGCTCCTCCTGCTTCATTCTGTTGGTCCACTCTGTGAAGAATCACCACCAGTGAGCTCAATTCTGACAGTCCACACAGTGAGGTAAAGGTCTATATAGTCAGATATGAATGTGAACACTGAATTAGTGGATTGCCTGTGGTCAAAAAACATTGTTGTTCATACATTTTCTTGAATTTTCTAAGACATTTACCATATATATTTCATTTCATCAAACAAAAAAATCATACTCAAACAGGGTAAAATGATTCTTATTTGACGATCTGATATTCAATTTTGACCTTCAAACCAATAAAAAAAACACCAATTATCAAACCCTCCAGGATTTTGAGGCAGATTTTTTTGATTGTTGCGGTCTAAGACGTCTGATGTTGTGGCGGCATTTATGAAAAGTTGCAACAAAAGTTGCAATTTTTTTAAAATATATATTTTTTTGAAAAGTACCTAAAAATTTTAATTATGAAATAAACTTCGCATTCTCATAATCCAACTCTTTTATCGTGTCAGATACACTAGGAAAATAATTTATCATCACCTTAAACAATGTTGTTGTGCTTTAGAATAGAAACGTGAAACACAAAATGAACTATTGGTCCTCTCTGCTCACAATAACACAAATATTTGTGTTTTGATTTACACAGACCTCAGGATGAAATGATTTTCCAGAGAAAAAATATAATCTTAAAAAACAGCAGAATCAGATTAATCTTCAGATCTCCATGTTCTCCTCAGAATCTTCCTCTTTATCAATTCTGGTGAGTCACTGGTTGTGATAGTAGAAGACAAAAACTTTAAGGAGCAAATCTGGTTTATTTTGTTGTCTGCTCTGTTTTAGAGGTTCTCTCGGGTGTTTATAAGTGTCTTGGGGAGGAGTTTCTTCATGGAATAATTTTCCCACAGACTCTAAATTCTTCATTTGTGTTATCAATATCTAGTCCAGGGTTCTGCAAGATTTAATGCTAAAAGATCCAGATGATCCAGTTTCCTATGGACTAAAATCCAACGAGAGCCGCAAAGTCTCTACCTCAAAGATAGGAAAATAACCTTTTTTTTAAATACAAGTTTTTATTTATAAAATGAACTTCTTTTACTTTTGAAAGTGGCTCACGCAAGTTCCTTTCAAAATCAAATACATCTTGTGTTTGATCAGATCCTGCAGCTGCAGCAGATTTACTTGAACTTGAATGCAGGACTGCTTGTAGTTCCTAGAATCTCTAAACGTACAGTTGGAGGTAGAACCTTCAGCCATCAAGCCCCTGTTCTCTGGAATAAACTCCCAGCTCATGTCAGAGAGACCAGCACAGTTTCTACATTCAAAGCCTTAAAACATTCCTCTTAATAATCAGAGAATATTCCCTCTGCTGTGGCTCTTGAGAGGCTAGATTAAGACTGAAATGTTTAAATGTAATTTTTGGATTTTCTGTTATGGTTATTCTCCACATCGGCTCTGGGGTTCTGTTCTCTTCTCATTTCTTCTCCTCTCTTCTACTCTTTATTATTAATTGTATTAAGTTCTCCATGCTTTTGTTGGTGATTTCAGATCCCAGGTGGATCCCCCACGCTCCTGCTCCTAGCTGTGGACTGCACTTCTGCTTCGTCTGACTGAGGACTTCATCAGGGTCAAAGGACAGGGATAACCAGTTTATTTAGTCTGTTTAGTCTTTATTTTTTTTATGTTTCATGACTATTTTCTGCATCTGTAAAATTGCCTGCATGAAGCCCAATGAGGCAAAATTTCTTTGTGATTTTGGGCTATGTGAATAAAATTTAATTGAATTGAACTAAACATGTAATTGTGGGGTTTGGGGCTGGATGTGGTTGTTTTCTGTTTCACCTTCCTCTCTGTACAGGTTTCTTGATTTCCTTCCTCTTTTCACCTGGTCTTTCTGCCATCTTAATGGACGCACCTGTGCTTGATTGTTTTGTTTCTGTTATAAGCTGTGTGTCCTCCTCTACTTGTTGCCAGATGGTTTTCTGTGCTTCCTGAGCATTACGAGCTTTCCAGCCTTACTCACAGCAAAAGAAAAAAGAAAAGAAAAGAAAAAAAGATAAACTATCTCATCGAACACCCTGCTTCTGCGCCTGTGTCCTCGTCGAGACCCTGACAGTAATAACGTTTTTTCTATCATTGTGTTTTAGTTTTCCTTAATCTTTTTTCTCCTTTTACAATTTAATATAAACACAACAACTTTGGTTTAGAATACACATATTTCTAAAACTAATTGGAATAAGATGACGTCATTCTGATAATAATCTGCTCTGATAGCAGATTAAACATTTCACCATCATTTTTGCTCATTCTTGATAAAAATTTAAGCATTAATAACAAAATGTAAACAATTAAAGTAAATGAACCAAAGCAACAAGACCATTATTTATTCAAATTGTTTTTTCTTGAAATCCAAAGGGCCACAATGGATGTGGAAAAGAGCCACATGTGGCTCCAGAGTCTCAGGTTGCAGACCCCTAATATAGTCTCATAAACCATTCATGTTCTGCTGCAGCTGTGCGCAGCACAACGAGACTGCTCTGCAACTGCACATGCTTAGCGCACCCCCCCGCCATGTGCGTACACAGGGGCACTTCCATACCCCGCCACGTGCACGCCAGCAATAACGATCAAAGCACCCCCACCTTGCCACGTCTGCAGCCGCATAAAAAACATCCCCACCCTTCCGCATGCACGTTTGCGCATAGCACATCCTCATCCTTCCGCGAGCTGGCCCATTGGGCGTGGAAAGAGAAGAAAGTATAAAAAGACTAGAGAGAGATCATTATAAGAGAGCCCGCCTCCCGGGAAGAAGTCAGAAGTGCAAAGAGGCGCCAGAAACAATCCAGCACATAACTGCAGGGTGTAAGATGCTGGCTGGGAAAGCATACATGGAACGCCACAACCAAGTGGCTGGAACAATATACAGAAACATGTGTACAGAATATGGACTGGAAACCCCAAAATCAAAATGAGAAACACCTCAGAAAGTGGTAGAAAATGAGAGAGCAAAGATCCTGTGGGACTTCCAGATACAGACAGACAGGATGGTAATGGTGAACCTATGGAGCTAAATCGGGGTCAATATTATTTGAAACCGAGATAAAATATTTTGAAAAAAATATTAATGTTTGGCTGAAAAAATAGGTTTCCAAAACTCAAAATTTCAATTTCAAAACTATTTTATCACTTTCAAAACTTTTTTTTTTCAGTTTCAAACCTGTTTTTTCAGTTTCAAAACTTTTTTTTTCAGTTCCAAAACCTTTATTTTCAGTTTCAAAACTTTTTTTTTCAGTTTCAAAACTTTTTTTTTCAGTTCCAAAACTTTTTTTTTCAGTTTCAAACCTTTTTTTTTCATTTACGAACCTCCAAGTTTCAGTTTCAAAACTTTTGGCCCCATTGTGGCGCGTTGGGGCGGGGCTAACACGAGGACCAATCAAAATCGATGAGGATGGTATCCTCATTTCCGATGCCTTCACTGACTCTGAGAAGAAGAAGGAACATGAGAAACCGGCCTCTGGTAGAGGACCCGAGCTAAGAGGAGAAACCACTCGCGGAGGGTGAGAGGGACGTTTTTATATCTATCTATCTATCTATCTATCTATCTATCTATCTATCTATCTATCTATCTATCTATCTATCTATCTATCTATCTATCTATCTATCTATCTATCTATCTATCTATCTATCTATCTATCTATCTATCTATCTATCTATCTATCTATCTATCTATGTGGGGGGGGTGTGTGAGTGTGTAGGTGTATGTAACGTCAAAATATTTTAGGCCTATATATTAAAACAAAACATCTTTAAACTCTGAATACAAACAAAGTGTTAAAACATGTCTGATTACATTTACATGTCTTTAGACCAAATCTACAAAAACTGAGAGAAAAGAAGGCTTAAACGTAATGTTGAAAATACCAGATCTATCTGGAGTACCTCTTAAAATACAAATTTTCTCATCCCACCTGCTAATATCCTAATTAAATCATAAATAAAACAACAAAAATTATTTTTTGGTATTAATTGTTTTATTGAAACTAACTGGGGGAACATATAAATATTTAAAATAATAATTGTCATCTGTAAACATGGTACTGCCGTGCCCACTTTTGCTGGTGATTTATGATCTCTTTGGCTTGCCATACTATTGTCCCCTGACAGCACCGGCAATCCCTTTACTGAGCAGATTCTCCTGTGTGAGACAGTTGCTGCTCCTTATTGGGAGATTCTTTGAATCCAGAATTGAAAGCATGTACTGATGCTCTTAAAATGAAATAAACCTAACATCTATTGATCCGCATTCTTCATCAAGAAGTTGATAAAAAGTTTTTTAAGGAAGCAGCAGGAGCATCAGATTAACAGACTTAAGATAACTGTGAAGCAGTTACTTTAGCACTTGTCAAAACAAAGAGGATTTACATGAATTTGATGGCAATTCTATGTGAGCGGACAACTGATTTAAATCATAAGAGCGTGAGGTGTGTGCGCGTGCGTGGTGTGGTCCGTGGTACACACGTGTGCCGAGCAGTGGCTTCTGATCCGTACGGACCACATATTATCCGTGATCCGTTACACCCCTAGTTAGGATATTTGTATGAACCAGTTTTGTGTTTGAGGCTAGGCTTTAATTAAACTTATTCTGTTTGTATACTTTTTTCTGTTTGACTGGATGGAAAATAAGAGGAGAGAAGAAAATAGTTAGAGGGGTACTCAAGTTGGAGAATGATTACAGAAAAGAAGGTGGTAGATTTGTATTGCTTCAAAGCACTGGAGGTTTAGCTTCATTACTGTCAAGTTTAAATGTTTCTCTAAAGGAAACGGACCTCTCCACACACACTCAAATATAACAAACATTCCTGTTGGCTCCAAAATATTTTAAATGCAAACATGTCAACATGTACTCAATACAACTACAGCTCACATGCACATACTCGTGCACACATACCAACATATTTAAAGTATTTCACGCATACTATTTGCGCAAAGGTGAGCCGACACCTCTGCTCAATTGGGTGTTTATGTTCCACTGAGGAATGTAAAAAGAGTTAGTTCGGGGCACTCCCACACCAAGATCCCCGCCAAAGAAGCAGCAGCAGCCAGGGCCTTCATGACACTCTTGCAGTATGGCACACAGAGGATGTCCACCCGCCGGACATTCTCATGAGCCTTGAGGGAGTTCTAGGCATCCCCCCACCCCAACCCTGGGAATGAGCCAGGACCCCCCCAAGGTGGAGTCGCCCCACAATCTAGGCAACCACCCGCCCAATCCTTGGAAGGTCTAGAGGAGAGCAAGGCAGGGGCCACCCATGCCCACCCAAGAGGATGCCCAAGGAAAGCAAGGGTCCCAGAAGAGCGTAGTAAACGTGCTGACCAGGCTCATCCCCTGTTAGAATTTTGGATAGGCCTGGTGTTCAAGGGCAAAGACCAGAGTCAGGACCACAGGGACACAGACAGACCTAGATTCAGATGAGATGCAACCCTCAGCTCATGGTCTTACCAGGTAACTTGTGCCTCGTTTCCACTGAGTGGTCCGGACCAGACCAGTCCCCTCTTGGCCCGTTTGGAATGGTCCTGGCATTTCAAGTGAGCATTTCCATTGAGTGTTGGACCATCAAAGCCCATATGGGGTGTAGACTGATGACGTGGTATATGCATCAAAACAGTGTGACAACAGTGAAAGAGAATCTGCATCAGCTGACTCAGAAACAGACGGAAAATCTCTTCATGTTGATCGACAGTCCAATATTCTTCAATAAATGTCTTTTTAAAGCAGATCAGAAGTGTTTTTGATGAGTTTGGATCGGTAACAGACATTCTTCAGCCACGGGGGTCAGGGGAGACACAGATACGAGCGTGCACGCCTCCATATTCATAGATAAAGCTCCGCGAATAAGGAAAATACTTTATGTAAATTGTTTATTATTCGTGTAAGAAGATCGCGGGTGTTGTGAAAAAGGCAGCGCATTAGCATGCCAAGGGTTGTTGTCAATTGGCAGTCCAACGAAAAGTAATAAAAGGTTCTCAGTCTAAGAACTGAGAGTAATTCTTTGGCTTTAAATGCTCCACAGGCTCTGAAGCTCCGAAATACTGAGGAGAACCGCGGGGGAAGAGCAGCTCTTCGGCCCGGAATAAATCTCCCCTGCGTTCCCGACCACGGTCGGGAATCAAAGCAGGAAAAGTTCATCACCGGAGCGAAGAAAAATCCAGCCGAAAAGTGGACATAACTTTGGATTTGGATCTTGAGTCGGGAAAAGCTGTGGTCGGACGTTTCCTGTTGTTGTAAAACCTTTCCACCAATCAATGGGTTACATTGTGTGACGACACAAGCTCCGCCCTCACGGGCCCATTCCATTTTACAATGGACCTACAACCAACGCGGGTCTAAAAATGGTACCAGTCGGACCTACTTATTAGATCCATTTTGTAATGGAAATGCTAAAAAGTCAAGCCCGGTCCAGTCCAGTCTGGACCACTCGATGGAAATGATGCATTAGGGATCTCCCTTCATGGAGAGATGGCTGCGAGGCCCAGGAATCCAGCCCTGAGGAGGCACAGTCACCGTTGCTGAGAGCTCACTTACCCCCACCAGGGATGGGGCAGGGGACAGATGATCAGAGGTCCCACCTTCCTTGTGTAATGTGTTGTTGAGGGGTAAAGGATGTGTGTGAAATAAAGGTTGTAGTTAAAATTGGTGAGTAGAGCAATGAGGACATTACCTGGTGCTCACAGTGATGTCCAAGCACCCTCTCGCCCAGGGTCCTTTATGTCTAAAGTGCAATAAAAAATGAAAGGCGAGGGGCCCATATCCATGCAGCAGCCAATGGGGGGGTACGCTGCCTCCAAGTAGCTCCATCCCCTGAGGTGCATGGGAAGCTGACCCCCGACCCCCACCCCACACACCAACACAGACACCCCATGCAGGACCCAGCACTAGCCCACCCCCTGCACAAGTAAAAAGATCAGCCCCCGATCCAGGTCAGTCCTCAAGGTGTTTCTGATTTGGACCTGTAGATTTCCAATCCATACTGTGCACACATGTTCCTGTATATTATTCCAGACACTTAATTGTGGTGCTCAATATATGCCAGCATCTTATGTTGTAGTTACAGTATATGTTGGATCGTTTCCTCTTTGCACAGCCTACACCTTGGGGCTTGTCTGGTGTGGTGGATCTCAGCCTCTATTGCTCATGGTGCTCAGGGCTTGTCCCTGAGCAGAATGACTGCTTCTGTGCTGTCCTGTAGGCCAGCCCATTCTGGCGATTAGTAGGACTTCTTGTTAACAGCCACCTCAATTATGGTGTGGGTTAGGGCTATAGCAAGTGCTTGAGCATTGGGAAACTCGCAATCAGCTCCCAAAAATTCAAGTACAAATATTTGCGTGGTCCAACATTGCTGATTCGCAATTTTTACAAATGTAGTAGAGTAAAAAAAAAAAAAATCTGAAACATTGTGTTTATTGCTCTGAAATGCAGAATAATGCTGAATTTTGACTTCATAAACTAGAAAAAGCCAAAAAGCACAGCCGCACTGTTACCAAAAGTAAACACAATCCTTAAAATAAAATATCAACGAAGTTTCCCATTTTCAAAGTAAAACTATCGAGTAGTTAAAAAAATGAGTCTTAAGTTCCACTTACTGACATGCTATATTACCAAAAGTACGCTCTCAACCATTGAAATGATCGGAAGACTCAATTGAAAAGATCTCATCTCATATTATGCTCCAAGTGAGTCTAATCAGAGAGATCAATTAGAAGAAATTAGGGAGGACTGGCAGAGACAATGGGAAAGGGGAAAGAAGGGACGCCATCTATTTAGTTTAAAAGATAAAGTAGAGAAAGGTGCAAATCTTACTTTAAACTCAAGAGATCAGATGAACAGACTTCCAACCTTTACTTTTAAACCATCGAGGGGGATTATTTTTCAGCCTTCAAAAATTCAGAAGAAAAAAAAAAAAGAATATAACATCAGGTCCAGAATGCTTGAACTTTACCACATTAAAAAAAATGATAGGAACATTTCTCTGAGCAATCCAAAAAAAAAAATGTTTCGATTATTTTGAAGACTGAGACGAAGAGAAAGAGAGAATATAAGAAGGAAGACTTGAGCAATTTAGACTCTTTATTGTGACTGGACAAAAAAGGGATATGGCGTGCACCTTCCCTTTGCAATGACAAGACAAGACAAGACAACATACTTTATTAATCCCCAAAGAGGTAAATTAGTGAGGGGTGGCCCAACAAAACCAAAAAGAAGTTGCCCACAGGAGGGCAGCACCTACTCAAACTTAATTGAATTGTGAAGCTGCTACAAAATAAGGGCACTGTATTAAAATGTAAGTTATTGTATTATTATGATTTTAATTGGAATAGCTTTTAGTTTCTGTAAATATAGCCTCCTAATGCAGAACATTTAACAAATGACCATTTTTAATTCTTTAGAATCTATAAAATGTTGTGGAACACTGTTGGGCGCAATAATGTGGAACAGTCCATTTGAAGGTTTTTATTTTTGAAAAAAAATACTTTTATCTTTAGGAGGTTTGTTCATTAACATTTAATATATACTCTAATGGTTAATGACTTAAGAATTATGCTGACTGTCATCTGCATTTAATATTTAGAAATATCATATAATATGCATAATAAATTGGGATTCAGTGTACAGTTGGTCACTTTGAAAAAAACTTTGGCTTCATGTGGACAAAAACAAGCAGTAAGAGGTGAACTTTCCCTGCCACCAGATGCTGCATTTCTGCACTCACCCAACCGGATGGAGATATGGAGCTGCAGGAGCAAACACTTTATAATTTCCATTCAGTCACTTTGTCAAAGAAATAACAAACTTTCTGTTTCCAAAATTCAGGACAAATGAAGCAGATTAAGAAAACAAACAGAAGTAAAACGAGATGAGAATAAGGAAAGATGTGAATTCTTCCTCTCAAAGGTCCACCAGAGACTTTCAGACAAACAAGTTACTTCCAGACTAGAATGCATTACACATTTCTTGGCGTTCAAAAGTAATCTATTACCTTAAAATGTTACAGTGTTCCGTTGTTCATCAAAGGGGGCACTTAAGTAATAGGTGAAAACACAAATGGAAGGTCAAAGTTCAGCTCAATTTAGTCTATAAAAATACAACCTAGGAAAAAGTGAAAACAGAAAGCAAACAGAGAACTGCAGGCCTGTGGGCCTCAGAAACAGTAAATAAAATGTTTTTGGTTTTTACTTAAATTAGATTCTATTGATAAAACCTAACGAGAAAAACTAGACCGGCAGCTCCGAAGCAGGACTATTTTGTATGATTTGTCTGTTGAAATGTAAGAGTTGCTGAACATAGGATGAGGAAAACATTATTCAGTATGCATTAGAAATATCTTATGATACTGTATTCCAGCACAAAGTAATCTATAATTAAAATCCATTACTTTTATAAAGAGTTCCTCGCAACACAGTTTACATACAAATTTTTTAGGAGGATATTGAGGAGAACACGAAAGTCAGAAAGGAAACATTTGAACTCCAGAGCTTTGTGGTGGTTTGTGTTTCTGACAGAAACTATTTCTTCTTTCTGTTTGCTGGACAGTTTTAACAGGAAGCAGCAGTCAGCTGATCTTTCCCTTGTTAATGCTTAAGATTATGCTTTGATTCCAGGAAATGTTTAGAAAAAAACACAAAAAAACAATAACTTATAGTCATTTCCTTCCGAGTGATGAGAGTTTGCAGAGGATCTTCAAACATTAGAAGTGAACAGTCAAGTTAATGAAGACAAAGTTCAAAAAACAAACTTTAGTTTCTTCAAAGATCTGAAGAAGAAGAAGAGTCTTCACTCACCGTGTGAATGCAGCTGCAGCACAGAACAGTGACGGAACCAGGAAGAATCCACCTGTAAAGGAGGCAGGACAGTAGAGATGGGAGGGGCAGCATGCAGGTGGAGCAGTTTTATCTGTAGCTTGAAGCTGAAATTAAAATGTTTTTTTCAGATTCCCCTCCCGCCACAGGCAGTGACTCTTTTTGGAATCAAACCCACAACAACCTGCCTGTTGTCTACCAAGTAATTACTCACTGCTCCATGGCAGGATCTGGATTTAAGGGTTCCTTTTTCTGATATTCATGAACACAGTGAACATGAAAAAGAGGGGCGGGCTTTCTTTTTGGAAGTGAAACGACTGTCAGGAGCTGCAGGATGTTTAAAGACTAACCTGACTTCTTCAGTGGTTAGTTGCAGAAAGCAGGCTAAGTTACATACCACGTTCAGCTTATGTTTAGAGAGTCAATTAGTTTCAGAGGTGTTACTGAGCACATATATATATATATATATATAATCATTTTAGCAATGATCCTGTGGAAATAGAACCACAAATCCTTCAAGGTTATTTAGTGTCTTATCCCCAAGATTTTATGAAGGTGTCTTACAATTTTACAAAAGATGCATTACTTTTTTGGCAAGGCTTTTGAAATTTCGTATAGTTCCACGCCTATTCAAGCTATACATTAAACTATCTTTATTTTTGAAGCATCTTTAATCTCTCTCTCAAAAATCTGCTTCGCTTTAATGCGGATAATTTCCTGGAGACACGTGCACTTTTCCATTTATGCTCAACAATCCATGTTCAAGTGTTTGTGAACATGCTAACGTGTTTGTGTTAGCCTGGGGCGAAGCATACTCTTCCAGGAGGGGGGTTCTCAACTTGTGATGTAAGCATGTGAGGACCCCTTTGCCTCTGTGGGTTGGGAGGGGCTGGTGCTGAGAGCACAGGTTTTTATCGGATTAATCAGAAATGAATGAAGGAATCCAAATACTATTTTGGGCTTGCTTATAGCGAGGAATAAACGTATAATACATTTAAACGCTCAAAAAGTTGATTTTTTTCATGTTATGGCCCCTTTACCAAAAGCGCATACCATGCAGCCCCTGAATGAACCTCCTGCTTTGGCAAAACTAGTATTTAAATCTGCAGAATAGTTCAATGTTTTAACTGACTCTAGGATGGTTGTTTGTGGTACCCAAGCGAGGAGGGAGGCAGACAATTGAAAATTAAGATTTGTTTGATCCCCTGTAAGAGATGATGAACAATGTCGCAGTTAATTGCATAACTTACATGTGAATGTGTATATCTTTGCATTTCATTTTATCATAAATGATTATACTGGCTCTCTACTTGTATCCATCCATTTTCTTAAGCTACTGTGTCCCTTTTTGACATGGGGCTGCTAGAGCCTAATCTGGTGACTGATGGGTGAGGGCATGGTTTGCCCTGGACAGGTTGCCACTTTGTACTAGGGACACAATCACACAAACCCCCACACACACCCCCACACACACTTCAAATTACCTATGGGCAATTTAGAGTCACCAATTAACCTATGCTGCATGTTTTTGGATGACAGGAGGAAGCTGGAATGCCCAGTGAGAACATGCAAACTGCACACAGAAAGATCCCGGGCGGTGTTTCTGATCCCCCAGCTGGGATTTGAACTCTGGCCTTCTTGCTGTGAGGCAAGAGCGCTAACCACTGCACCACCATGCAGCCATTTCCATTACTTGCTCTTTTAATTTTAATGCATAATTATCAATTGAGCTTTAGTTAGCTTTACAACATGTTTCATACCTTTTCAATATTAATTTATTTTAGACATTAAATATTACAGGAAACTTACATGGCTGTCTCTAGGGGCAAAAGTGATCCTTGTATGCTCAATATGATCACCCCCCCCCTAGAGTCTTAGAGAATGACACACCATGTGACTGCTCTGATGTAGGCTACAATATTTGGTGCTTCAGGTTTAACTTGCATTAGAATATAATGTCCAGAGTTCCTTCCTTTACTGTGGAAGTTACATTCAACAAATAAAAAAACAGTCATCTTTATTTTTAGCATTATTATTGATGTATTAAGGCTGCAAAAAAGTCAGAGTTTTAACTTTTAGAGAGAAATCAATCCAGTATTATAGAATGAAAAAAAACATCCGCTCATAATTAAAGATTTAAGTAGATTTTGAAAGCTGAATGTTTTCCGTACAGGAGACACAACAGGGAGGTTGATTGACAAGGTCAACTGCCAAGCAGGACTTAAACACAGTGTGTTGTGTAAATAAAACAAAAACATGCAAAAATGCACAGAAAACATCTGCAAGACCACAAAAGAGGAACCCTGTTTAATTTCGATTTCAGTGCATTTCTGTGTATTATCCTCTTTATTTTTCTGCAAATGCCAAGCAAGTCAGTGCAAGTGTACAATGCAGCAGCCTCCTCCTCTCCTTTCCTTAGCACGCACAATACAAGAGCAGTAATCCTCAGATTTGACAAATGAAACTAAATGATGTCCTGAAGTGTTACTCTAAATGCTGAGAAAACTCTGAAATCTCTTTATAAAAACAAACAGGATTTGACTTGATGTACATGTTAGAAATGTGAGCAGACATTCTCAATGTTTATCCAAAGATGAAGGTATCAAGATACTCCCAATCCTTAATTGTTTGTGCACCTAGATTAACTGTCAATAAAAGCATTCCATTGCTAAAACACTTGGGTTTTAATTTTGCTATGATTGTGGCTTTGGGATTCGACACACCCATCCATTTGTGTGCTGCAGCTGCCTGCCAGGCACAGCACAACACTCAACATGGACTGCTAGCTATGAAACAAATCTTTGTTCACAGACATATTGAAATTTAATATTTATGACAAAACTTTTTAAATTATTGAAAAACCTTAGAATCGTATTTCTCTTTACCCAGTTGATTAACTTCGCCAGGGTGAATCCGTTTCTTTCATCGATGTAGCTGAATTTTTCTCACAAAATTGGGCTTGAATTCTTTGTAAACAAGGATTAAGACCTCCAACTCTACCTTTTGTGAAGTTTGCTGCTCATTTCTGCTCTCCCTCAATTTCTGATTAGAACTTGTGGTGGAGGACCCAAACGCAGGACAACGGAGTGAGTGAGAGAAGGTTGTTTATTTGAGCTGAGCAGAGATCCTGGATGGCAGGTTGTTGGTCTGTGGCATGAGATGGGGAATTCCGGGATAATCCTTGACAAGAAAACAGACGTTAGTGACAGAACCTGAGCAGTAATTAAGCTTCGATTCACAACGTGGCTTGGTAGTAACTCTAGGTCGGTGTACTCTACTGGAGTAGAGCAAACGAACAGACATTGGCTGGTGGGCGTGGATGTGCTTTTAACCGGTCATCTGATGAGATGATGATCAGGTGTGGAGAATCAGTGGCTTAGGTGGATGGCAGGCCCTGACACCTGACAGTTTCCATTGCAATCATGAAATATATGACCAATTGAGAGGGTCTATATGCTTTCAGAGAACACACATTACATCTGGGTTACCAGCGGGAGATTAATTGAAGTACAATTTATCAGATGTTTTGGAACAGACAATAGCGTTGGCAGGTGTGGAGTTGATTAATCCCGAGCTCAGGGTTTACCAGAGGCTAAGTTAACACTGCTTTCTGGAAAACACAGATGAAGACAAAGAAGGAAAACGTCACAACATTCAGAGAAAGAACCTAAAACAACCAAAAAGAGAAGCCTTAAGAAGAACCTCCAAAGAGAAAAAATCTCAGAATCAGCAATCTGAGATTTGCTCAACTAAAGACAGAGAACGATTCAAGAAAAAAACTGAGACGACATGACAGTACTTGAGAGGAGGGGTGGAGCTTTAATCTCTGAGATTGTTGATTTCGTTGGTGTGGTCATGTGACCTTCTTCTTTGTAAGGAGACACTTAGAAGGGGATTTCAAGAGTCCTCAAAATGTTCAGGTATTGTGAGCTGTTGACGCACGCTCACTAAGACTATTGTCGATCTGAGGGTTCAAAGGAAGTTCTGTTTCTGTGCAGAAGAAAGCTGGTCAGCACAGAAGTCAGCAGATCATGATGGTTCGCCCTCACCTTATTGTTGACAGACATTAAATGAACTGAAAGAGTTTCTTGAGACTGTGAGTTTGTTCACATCCAGGTGGAGGAAAAAAGCCTGAAATTTCTGAAGTTTCTCTCATGCTGTCTGTGTTGGATCCTGCAGGTTTGTTTCTTCTAACTTATAACTCTGTTTTAAAGCTGTTTGTTCTTCAGCTTTCAGCCATATCCTCCTTCCAGACATGCATGGATTCACTTTGTCATTTACTGTCACTGAAGCAGAAACAACAGATAGAGATGGAGGAGGGGCCTGACTATTTATGTGAAACAGCTCTTTCAGTTCCTGTAAATAAAGCTGATCTCAGTCAGACTTAGAGGAAAAAAGTGTTTGTTCACATGCAGCTAAGAAAAACGTAGTGGTAAAGCTGATTTTTTTTTTCTTTTTGGGTCAGTTAGAATCAAAACTTTTTAAATTCACAACATTCTAAAATTTAAAGGAAAATGACTGAAAGAAGATGGGATTGATGATGCAGAGTAATTAGTATAATTACAGATTATATTTAATTTTTTATTAGCATTACATAATGATTAAGAATATTTCCCCCTTCAGCAAAAGCTAAAAAACAAGCAGATACACACGTCTGCATCTGAACGAGTCAGAACAAGCAGTTGGAGGATACCAATTTTTTTTTTTATAAAATGACAAACTGCCAGAATAGGGATCTTCCAGATCAGTGGAAAATGTTCTCAGGGAGCAGAAAAACACTTCAGTTTCACACATTTATCAATGCAGGAACTTTAGAAAACTGCAGAAAAACACAAAAAACTGTGTTTACCCTTTATGGAGATTAAAGGATCTGCAGACTTTTACAGGCAGGATGATATATTTTAAGTGATCCCACAATAAATTCTAGAGAAAATGAATGCCTTGATTAGTCCATCTACAAGCACTTTTAATAATATGATAATACAGTCACCTGAACATTAATGTGCATTCTACTCGAACAACAATAAAATAACAATAAAAACATAAACTTCTCATCGATATTGTGACTGTTCTGTTTAAATTCAAGACACATTTGTTTCAAGATAGAAAAAGTAAATTGAGAAATAAATCATCAAATAAAGCATTAAAAGAAAAGTAAATAAAAAAGAAGATGCAGAGAAAAATGAATCAGATGTTTAAGAGGAAGATCAAAGTGAGGATGAAGATGAGCGGAACAAATCTAAAGGAGAGGAGGAGGAAGAGAGAGAGATGCAAGTTCCATGGAAAATGCTATTTAGACACCAGGTCCATCAAGCACAGATGGCTTTTCTATGTTGCCAGATTATTCTTCAATCTGGACAAAAGAGCAATACGATCAGTTTAAAATCCTCCTCCGATGAAAATCCTGTGTTTTGAGATTTTAACATGTCTGTGTGGCATTTTTCTTATGAAAGAGAACAAATTTAATAAGAGGCACCAGAAACAATCCAGCACATAACTGCAGGGTGTAAGATGCTGGCCGCCAAAGCCTACATAGAACGCCACAACCAAGTGGCTGGAATAATATACAGGAACATGTGTACTGAATATGGACTGGAAACCCCAAAGTCAAAATGGGAAACACCTCTGAAAGTGGAAGAGAATGAGAGAGCAAAGATCCTGTGGGACTTCCAGATACAGACAGACAGGATGGTAATGGCGAACCAACCAGACATTGTAGTGGTGGATAAAGAACAGAGGAAAGCCGTTGTGGTGGACGTGGCAGTACCAAGTGATGGTAACATCAAGAAGACGGAACATAAGAAACTGGAAAAAGCTTGGAAAGTGAAAGTGACACTGGTACTCGTGGTAATTGGAATACTCTGGGCTGTAACCTCCAAACTGGAGGAGTGGCTACAGCCGATCCCTAGAAAAACCTCAGACATCTCAGTCCAGAAAAGCGCAGTGCTAGGAACAGCTAAGATACTGCGCAGGACCCTCAAGGAAAGCCGTTGTGGTGGATGTGGCAGTACCAAGCGAGGTCGGTCAAGCCCGGTCTACTGTGTCTGCCCCCACCACCACCACTTCCTGACAGGTTCAGACAAGAGTAAAAAGTCTGTCTCAAACTCATGTGGAGTTTTTTTGTAAAAAGGGTATTCTTTATGACAAGCAATGAGCAGCACTTAAAGTAGAAAAGTATGCCTCTTTTCTGGAACTGATGTTGAATTCAGGGTCTTGTGGTTTATCTGAACGAGCAGGAGGTTCATTTAGTGACGTTAGCATCAGCGATGGCTGATGAATATATGTCAATCCACAAAACAGCCTTCCCTGCACAAAATGGCCACCTGTTTTAGCACCTGCCAGGCATCTGAACCATTTTAAAACTAGCCGTTTGGCTACATTTAGCAGTATTGAATTTCAAAAGCACTTTTTCTCAACCATTGATGGAGTATTACTGGTTAAGGCGAATTTATTCTTTTTGGGTGTTTTTTTTCCTCTGCTGAAAAATATTTTTCTGTTAGAATCAGACAATGAGTGTTGACAAATATTCTTTGAATTATCAAAATAAACCACCACAAATTTGCTTGGTTCCTCAGTGTTGAAAGTTCGGATCATTAAATAAAATATATTTTAAGATTGCGATAATGTGAAAGATGTATTAATATTCAGACGTTTGTTTTTTTAAGTCATGAAAAAAAAATAATAGTGAAAAATTTATCTCTGGTACTCTCTCTGGAAACATATTATATTGTGTCACGTGTATTGAGATATGTACCATATCAAAAGACTATTTCCAATACACACCCCTACACACCAGAGCAGTATATATTGGAAGACACACAAGAATGTGGTCCTCTGTGCCCATCTCTGTTTTATCAGCTTTCATTTCTGTTTTTCAGAGGAAAACCAGAACTCATCTGTCTTCAAAGGGGTGTTAGAAAAAAGACAGAGTTGGAAAATCAACACAAAGATGTTAATTTGGAGAATCCTGAAAAAAAAAATTATCTGAAATCAGTGGATCCAACAGTTGTGCAGTCAAGAGAAGGAGTTCTGACTTTAATGTTTGCAGTGATTAGGGTGATTAGGGAGCGAAGGTGATGGAGGACAGTCAGAACCTTCATGTTGTTGGTTCTCATTCTCTCACAGAGACCAGAGTTTGCTGTAACTTTTTCCACAGAGCCCTGTAGCATCATGGGTCATTCCAGTCCAGCCTCAAAGACACAAATTGAGGATCTTTTTTTTTTTTTTTGTCCAAACTAAAAGCTGTATGGCAGATGAAAAAGACTGCTCCACAGCAGTCACTGCTCTCGTGTTCCCAGCCCTCACTGACAAGAGCACTCCTGTTGTGATCTGCTCACTTCAACATTTTTTTCCTCACAGGCTTCCATGCCCTTTGAAAAGATTCTGAATCAAAGATGAGCCTGAGAGAATCTCTTCTGCCGTTGAAGGAGGAGCAACTTTTGTTTGGATTAATGTTTTGCAGCAGAAACACATTCCTGAAGGACGCCTTTGTTGCTCAGTTACAGGGTGTGTTCCAACGGCTGCAGATTTTCCAGAAGATAAGGTTTTCCTGCAGCTGTGAAGATCCGCAGCAGGCATAGAGGAGGGCTGCCCCCCTGGTGGGCACTGGACACCTTTCTGACAAAACTCAGCACTGAAGAAAGGCGTTGCTGCTCAAAAAAGATTTTCTGAACAAAAGAGGAAAGAAGATGTGTACCAAAAAAAACTTCAAATTGTAAAGGAGATAGAAGCAGGACGCAAGCAGAGTAGCAAGCACTTAAAAGTTAGATTGACTGTGAGAACAAAGAGCCTGCAGAAAAAGTTATAACTAAGATGTCAAAGAAGGCAAATCTGTTCCTGCAGCTGAAAAAGAACCAGTCTTTCAAGATGAAGAACTGTAGAGAAGCTCTGTGGATGCAGCAAAGAGGTCGAGTGGGGGGCACTGTATCTGTTTCAGATGTCAAGGGGGATTGTTTCTTTATAAGAACGTTCAATCTAAATGAAATCTCGTAAAGACAGCAGATATGTCACCCACAATGAACTCCTTCAGTTTTATCAGCTGTCACTCTGTTGCAATTAATTGAGTCTTTCAGTGTTGAACAGTCATTCCTTTTGTTAATAGAAAACTGCTCTTTGACCTCTAAAAACATCAAACTAATAAACATGACTAATTTGGTTCAAACATTTACTCACAGTATGGTAAGTAGCCCTCTAACTTTTATTTACTAAATAGAAAAAGTGCTTGCAACTGGTGTGTTGATTTTGGACCCTGCCCATAGAGTAAAGAAGAAAAGTAAGAATATTTCTTAAATTGAGCATGAAATAATTATTAGTGTTGTCATGTGATTATATGTGTGATTAATTAATTGTGTCCTTTAATCAATTAATCGAATTCATCTATTTTGATTGCAGATATTGATAATCTTATAATTGTTGTGAAAAGCCTCATTTTGAGGTATTTAGAGTTGAATTTGTGACATTGTGATGCAATAAAATATCACAATAAAATAAAGAAGTGGATTTATTGTGGGGTTTTTTTGTTTTATATATATATATATATATATATGTGTATGTGTGTGTGTGTGTGTTATTATTATAATTCTAATTGCTGATTAAAACTTTGAATGAACTTTGACTAAAAAATATCGGGGGAAAAGGGAGTCAGTTCGGTCCCGTCCCTTTACTCCATATTTGGAACATCCGTGTGAGGCGGAGTTAACTCCAGCCAATATGGCTGCAGCCATGAGCTGAATATTCAAGTTTCACTTTGGGGTCTGTAGAAATCAATGGGTGACTTTAGAGATGATTCGTCTAATTATATGTCTATGGTTTGACATGATTTGCTTGAATAATGAAATAATAATGCTTTATGTGGAAAAAAAACCTTTCCACACCCCATTCAAAAAGAGGAAGTATCACCAGCAGAAAACAGAAAGTGTGTGGTGTACAGCTAGTGATGACAAAAACATAACAACTCAATATAGGAACTGGGAATTGACCTAGTAACGACCCCTCTGCAACAAGGAGATTCAGCAGCAACAGATAAGCCTAAGCTTTGAATCAACAACCTGCAGATCAGAAGGCTAATATATCATTTGTTCTCCACATTTGATCCATTGCCTAGGGGCGCGGTGAGCTGCAGATGCAACCAGGCTCGAAAACCATTTAGTTAACCCCACAATCCAACCCTTTTAATATTGAGTATTAATCAGGGGGGCATTGGGTGCCATTTTTTGTCATAAGTATGATTCACCCTGGATCGAACTCCCAACATTCCAGTCTCAGGGCAAACACTTTAGCACAAGGCTATTGACCTCTTTATAATCCATTGCTTGGAGGAGGGTACTTTGATCCTGATACTGAAACTCATATAGACCTGCCACCTTCGACCTGAAAATAAACTCCTTTATAGGGTTGTAGAACAGCATATACAGTGGCAGAAGCACGTTCAGCCTTCTAGGATGTCAGAGGAACCAGTCTCACATAAGTGGGCCATGACAAAAGTTCACATTATCCTACACAATTACAAATTGTGGCTAGTGAGGCTCAGTAAAAGCTCTGTCATTGCCAGGAACCAACACATACTCATTCCCAAGTTGTCACATTATAATGCATGGTTAAGGACCCTTCCGCATCAATGTTTAACATGCAGTAACAGGCGTGGATCGGGCTAGAGTTAGGGTACCAGTATCAATCTGTGTCCGCTACCGATCTGGCCCTGTTGGGGGTTAAGGCTAGGGGTATGGCCACCCACCTCCCCAGTACCAGTACAGTCTACATCTCGGTATTGGACCGGTACTGGGAAAGATCTGATTTAATTGGAACAGCCAGAAAACGCCAAATTGTCAAAAAGTGGAGGGGGTCCTTAACCATGCGTCAACATGTGACGACTTGGGAATAAGAAGATATAGCAGGAACAAAGTCTGAATAGAGAGGATCCAAGAAAATCAGGAGTTTCTCAATATTGTATTCGACAGGAGCGGGGAGGTGGGTGGCCATGCCATCCTCCCTTTTTGCTACACACATATTGGCCCCATACTGACACATGACCCACTGGGCAATGTCATTTCAACTGTATCTTCGTCTTTTGGCCAGATTGAATCCAGCCTCATCCATAAACACCAGGGTGTGGGGAGTTCTCAGCTTCCTTATTACTTCTATTCATCTGACATTCATTTACAGAAATGCAGCTAATGTTGAATGACATTCCAGTTATCAACAGTAAAGTTTTCTTGTTCTTGGTTTGGTTTTTTGGACATTTTTGGAGATGGTTTTGCTTATTTTGACAACTAAGACATAAAGATAATCCTGAGATGTTTTGGAGGGTAAAATATAAGACTGACAGTCATCTTAGAAAGGGGACTCATTCATTTAAAGAATTGTCCAAACTTTTGGATTTTGCAGTTCAACATTTGCATTCAAACACTAAACCATTTGAAATCTTTTTAATTGTAGGAAAAGTGTTAAATCTGTTGTGGAAAAATACCAAAAGGTTTGGAGAAATGTCCAGGTTGTTTTGAGAGTGTAGTTTCTGTTCCATGAAATGAGTCAAAACAATGGAAAAAAAACTGTGACATGAGATTGTTTGAATCGAGGGGTGAATTTGAATATAACGTGCACTTCCCCATCCCCCTCTGTAGAATAGGAGGAGAGGTGAGGTCATGTGACCCTCTGGTTTGTTAGGAGGCACTTTGAAGGTAATTTGAAGTGTCGTGAAAATGTTCAGTTGTTGTGAGCTGTTGTACGGTTCAAAGGAAACTGTTTCTGCGCAGAAGAAACCTGCACAGATATGAGCAGATCATGAAGGTTCAGTTGACTTCACCTCATTGCCGACAGATGACATGAACTGAAAGAGTTTATTGGGTTCAGTCTCTGTGAGTTTACTCACATGCAGGTGAATGAAAAAGATCCTAAAGATGTTGATGTTTTCTGAAGTTTCTCGTGTGCTTTCTGTGTTGGATCCTGCGGGCTTGTCTCCTTTTTCTTCTAACTCTGCTATAAAGGTATAAAGCTATTTCCTCATTCCAAACATACATTCATTCACTTAATCTGTCATCTACTGTGTCGTTGAAGCAGAAACAGCAGTTTGAGATGAAGGGAGCTAAGAAACTTTTTTTCCAGCTCAGTTAAAGACACAACTTTTCACAAGATCCTAAAATTTAAAGAAAAAAAAATGACAGTGATGATGATGCTGAGTAATTAGTATAATTACAGACACTATTAACGTTTTTATTAGCATGACTTAATGATTTTGAATTCCCCCCTCCCACCAGCAAAAGTTGAGAAACAAGCAGATACACATATGGCTGCGAACAAGTCAGAACAGGCAATTGGAGGTAGATATTTTATACCGACAAACTGAAAGAACAGGGATCTTCCATCAAAGACTCAAACAGTGAACAAAGTTCTCAGAGAGCAGAAAAACACTTTAGTTTCACACATTTACCAATGCAGGAACTTCAGAAAAACTGCATGACAACACAAAAAACTGAGAGAAAAGAGAGAGATTAGTGTTTGTGAAGACCAAGTGATCTGCAGACTCTCACAGGAAGGCAGATAGAACTTTAACCAATCCCACGATAGAGAAAATGATTCGTTACTAAACCACTCATAAAAAAAATAATTAAGAACAGCCAAAAAATATTTAAAAAATAAACAAAATGTAACACCATTAAATGTCCAGTGTCTATGAAGTTGTGGAGTGCAAAAGCGCTCCTTCTGCACAAAGTCTCTGACTGGACAAGCTCCTCATTGAACCCATGATCTAATGTAGAGGCTGATGAGTATGATCCATGGTAGATTTCAGTTTCTGTAATATCCTCCTCTCACCCATCACTCACAAACTGCCTCATCACTTTTTTGACACTTATTCCTGCTTTGCTACAGTGCAGATGTACACTGCTTTGATCTCTCTTCTACTTTTAATTTATGCTGATTACTTTTCCCTTTTTTCATTTTAATCACACTAGCAATAACTTTTGAATACTTTAATTCATTTATTTTATTTAGTCATATTTTTTTCTCAAAGCAAAAGGATTATTTTCCCTTAAACGCTACATGCACGTGGCCAACATACAGCTAAAGACTGATACGGAGCAGCCGCTAACACAAGGCTAATTAGCAGCAAGATACCTTCCCTCTCCACAAAGAATTACCAAAAACCTTGTTGAGAAGATAACAGCACTGGAACCAAAGGTTCACCACATAGAAGTGAATGTGGAGGTAAATTAACTTTATGGAAACAATACAACTTTGCAGAAGAGGAAGCTAACGTGCAGCACAGCAGATACCATAACGGAGGAAGAAACAGCATCTGTGCGCAATAACAAACAATCAAAAGATAATCTTCCCTGGAACTATCTTGATACAAAGCCAAAGAGTAAATCAAACAGCTCGAGAAAGAAGACAACAGACAGACAGACAGATAGGTAGAAAGACTTTATTGTCTGTTCAATAAACCGAGCTGTGAAAAAAATGAGAAACACTTATTATATCTGTAGATCATCTGCATAGCCATGGTAACTAATGTTGTTCTATAAACCTGGGCCAGTGGGAGCATCTTAAATGAAGATCTTAAATAAAAGTGGCTCCTGGATGGAGCCTTGGTGAGCTCCACTTGTAATTTTGGTTGACTCAGATGTAAAGTTACCAATTGACACAAAAATATTTCCTGTTTTCTAAGTTGTTTTGAACCAGTTTAGTTCTGGCACAGCGAGACCCACCCAGTTTCCCAGTCGTCTAAGTAGTATTCCATAGTCGACTGAAAGTCCCATGAAACTAGCACTGACATATTTCCACTGTCTGTATTCAAACATATATCAATAGTCACTTTGGTCAAAGCCGTTTCAGTGCTGTGATTCTGTCTGAAGCCTGACTGGAACATCATAGCAGCAATTTTCTATTAAGAATTCATTTAGCTGATGGTAAACAGCCTTTTCAAATATCTTATTTTAAAATTGCATATTTGATATCTGTCTATAGTTGCTCATTTGTGTTTTGTCTAGGCCAGGGGTCGGCAACCCACGGCTCTTGGAGCCACTTACGGCTCTTTAAGAGTTGTCTGCCGGCTCTCTGGCACTTTTTCAAAAATGTTTGAAAATGGAAAAAGATGGGGGGGGGGAATATATTTTTTGTTTTAATCATTGTACAGATTGACAGGATTCAGGTCTGCCGAGCGTTTCTGCATGGTGCGTTCACTGAGCTCCGGACATTACAGCAAAACAAAGCAGTTTATCGTAGAAAACGTTGAACCCCAGAACTGATCCTTATAAAATCGAGGGATTACATAGTGTCGACTTTTTTTCTGAGGATTGTATAAAAATGACAAAAGCATTGCAGCACACGGAGTTGAATGTCCGGAGTTCATTGAACACATCATGCACTGTGATCTGTCAATCAGCCCGTTCGGAGATTTGAAATAAAGGGAGGGCTGGTGCATGAGACGGACTGATGGCGTTTGAGGCATCCCCACTAATAAAATAATAAAAGACAATAGACTAAAATACAACTTTTGTGGAGTGTTCTGTTGCTGTTTTTTGCCACAAAATAAAGAGACTTAAAACAGGTGAAGTTTTGGCATCTCCGTGCGGGAAAGGGAGAGCGGGACGCTTCACTCTTGGTTATTGATTAATCTCGTTATCACGAGAAAACAATCCGAAAAAAAAAAAAAAAGTAGGGCAGGCCGCTTTTCGGCTTCCTTAATTTTTTATTTTTGTCAGTAAATATTTGAAATGACACTTAAGGATATTGTTATGTTTTGTTGCTCAGACCTGAGGATGGCTGTGTTGATTAGGAGTCAAAAGAGAGAGAGAAAAGGATGCTGCTGCGTTTTACCCATGCACTGACTTGTTTGGCATTTGCACAGAAATAAAATTTGATTTGATATACTTTACCTTTTCAAAAGCCTACTGCTTTATTTTTATAAATGCATGCTGCATTTTATTGCACTCTGTTGCCCAGATAAGGGGCACGTTATGCACCTTCCATTTTGTTGTTGTTTTTTCGAATCCTCAAAATAAAATTGACGTCAAAAATCAGACTTCTTTATTGCATTTCTTTAATTTCATCCAAACAATGTAAAAAACTGTAATTCATTAATATTGCAATGAAGTTAAACTTTAGGCAGCATCCTACATCAGAGTAGTCACATCGTGCGTCATTCTCCACAGGATTAAATGAACATTTAATCATAAAGTCATTATGTATTTGTAACAGACTTAGTCATTTTGATAGTAGGCTAATATAGCTAATATAGATACATATAGCATGTGCTGAATTCATTATAATTCTTATATAAGGCTTTTCATTTTTTGTGGCGCTAGACATATTTGTTTTTGTTTTTTGTGGTCCAATATGGCTCTTTCATCATTTTCGGTTGCCGACCTCTGGTCTAGACTGCCCTTTTTTAGGAGAGGTTTGATTACAGCTGTTTTCAGTGGTTGTGGGAAAACACCAGATGTTAAAGACAAGTTGACAATCTGGAGCAGGATCTTTGAAACTTTTTTGAAAAAGCTTGTGGGTAGAATGTCCAGACAGCAGGAGGAGGAGTTCAGTTGATATAGAATGTCCTGCAGATCATTAATTTTTATAGATCCAAACTGGGCCATTGGGTTTAAATTGGTTTCTAGTGGATAGGGTTCATATCCTTGACTTGTAGTTGATTAAACAATTTTTTGCTTAATCATTTTATTTCTATCCCTAAAGAATTTGGCAAAGTCATTACAGGCTTTGATGGAGTAAGGTTTTGGTGACACTGACTGTTTTGTCAACTGTAGCAAAAAAGGCTGAGCATTGTGAAGACTTTTCTGCTCAGTTGTAAGTATAAAAGTTTCTCTTAATAGATGTTGTAATCAGCAAAAAATATGCGACATTCTCCTTCTTCAACAGATTTTTGACATTCTCTTTTTCCATTCTTCACAAATATGGAATTTCTTGTGAAGATTTTTTTCCTACCAGAGATCATCTTCACCTTACTGGGAGCAATACTATTCATGATATTCAACATATTGGCATAAAAGCTATTGACAAGTCCATTGACTGAATCTGCTGAGAGGGAAGGTGTTATGGTGCTTTCACACCGAACGTGATTTGCGCGACAAATTTGCGTACCCCGCCCCTCTTTTGCTGCGCGACATATTCGCTGGTCATCCCTTGTCAAAAAATGTGCTCCTGAGTTTGATGACGAGATAGAATCCAAGCAGCACCTTCACACTGATAAAGCCCCACCCTCTGACATTCATCTGCTGCAGTCATCTCCATGCTCTGCCCCCAGTCTGCAGCAGGATCTGCTGTCTCCGTCCTCTCCGAGTCTGCAGAGTTTTTCTGCAGCAGCTGGTTTGGAGGCAGCAGCATCAGGGCAGCTTTGAAGCTCCTCCAGGATCATACAGCATCAGTAAAGCATCAATGACAAACACTGACGCTTCTTTTTGCTGCCATCTAGTGGAGAAACATGGAAGCTGCAGCTCAACAGCCCAAATAAGAAAATAAAATATAAAATCAACAAAATCACTGATTTTATATTGTTTATGGCTTTGGGTGAATATCCCACACAATCACTGTTTTCAAATGTGCTCTTCCATTTGGTTGATCTGACAGTTAAAGGGTTAAGTGCAGAATCGCAGGATCACTGCATGAACCATCATGCAGCCTTTTTTGCTGCACTAGTGAATAAGATATTATCACTTTAACCAAGACGGATCTTCAGTATATAAAAGTCATTAGAGACTGAAGCTTTCTATTAAACAACAGGTTATTTTCATACAAACAAACTTGATCAATTTGACAAGGTTGATTATCAGGGTAGAATCTGTTTGACCCTTGAGGCTGTTTGTTACTACAGCATGAACAATAAAGATTAAAAGAAAAACTGTCTGAAAGTTTTTTCTTTGCCTAATATGACCGTGTCTATGGATAGGCTTAGCACCTCTTACAAACATGTACATTTTATGGTCTTCTTCTTTTTTTCCTGTCAAATTTTCACTTCAGGAATCACTACAAGAAATTGGCTTCCTCCTCTCTTAGGACTGATTTGCATAGTTGGTTTTGGCTATAATTTTATATCAAACCCTACTGACACAACCGGTCCGCGGACCCAAACAATGAGACCCTTGCTTGGCCTTCCTTGTGGCCACACTGACTAACATCTACATATTTCAGTAATAATGATAAACCTCCTCCTGTTACCTCTTTGTTTAATCCACCCATTCCCATTCTCTAATCATCCTCCTATTTTTTCTGCCCATTTTTATCCAATTTCTTTTGTACCCGTTTTTCGCCTTCTCTAACATCCCGCTCTCTCCTCATCCAGCCCAACAAGAAATTTATATAGAAATAATTATATAAATAAAGTTTACAATCAAAAACAGAAAAAATTATACAAATATACCCTCATTGTGTCCAAAGATTTATAACCCCCTATTGTAAAAGTAAAATATTTCCAATACAAGAGACCTTCAGCTCATTTCTGTTTGCTCTGCTGCTGGACAATTTTTTTTTTTTTTAAATCCTTCATGTCTCTACTTTGATTCTAAATCACAGTTGTTCAATAAAGTATGGAAGTTTAAATCCTAAATGTAAACAGGAAAAACCAAGGGGATTTTAAGGTATAAAGACATAAAGTCTTGCTTTGACAATGACAGTGCATCTCTGTTGTATCCTGCAATCACGTGACCTCTTTTATTTGACCCTAACAGAAGAACAAGAGTTTATCTGTGCAGTATAACATTAAAAATATTTGCATTTTATGATCTTCAACTTTTTCTTTCTTTATTATTTTTAATCTTTTTTTTTTTTACTTTTTAAAACAATTTAATGAAATTGTTACTTAAATTAAGGGACACTTTTATTACACACACACCCACACAGAATTTTAAACATTATTCACATCAAAAGCAGTTTACACTTTTAACGTTTTTTTTAGTAATTGATTTATTGGTACTCTTGTATATTTTAAGAATATTTTTACCTTTTGAAACATGTTCAAAGCTCTTCTATCTTCCATGTATTTTTGTAACCTGAACATTCTTGTTAGTTGTTGAGTATTTACTCAGTTTGTTTAACATTCTTAAATTGTTTGGCCAAATCTGTATTTATTTATTATGAATGAAAGGGTTTTTGTAAAGAGCGGCAGCATTTCGAGAAATACTGACATCCAGCTTATGGTTAATACGTTTTCAACAAATAATGTTTCTTCGTGTAGGGAAGCACTTCAGAAACAACTTAGGATAGTGACAAATTGAATGGACAATTTAAAATATAATGAATGAATCGAGTCACAGAAATTTAATTGAATTTCTTAGAAAGGCGGGACTACTGGGCACAAAATGACTGACGTGTTAGCGGGAGAGTGAAAAACAGTTTGATTCCCACTCCAGACCAGGTGGTGGCGCTAATGCGCCGGGACATAGTTTACGAGACAAGAAGAGCATCTCAAAACAAAACTAGACAAGAAGAGCATCTCGGGGGAGCTAGCATGCTAGCTGCATTAGCTTGTGTTCAGGGGTTGATGGTGTTTTGTTTGGACGTTTGTGAGTTTTTTTTTACAGAAATTTACGATACGTGGCTCGTGTCGGGACTCTCAGCCTTTTCCAGTGTCGTAAATGAGTGTTGAACGTAAAGATAAACGTGGCTGTGATTGAGAGACTAGCAGATGATCGGAGCTGCAGGAACCATGTCTTCACTTCAGTCTCTGAGAGAGTTTATCAGCGAGCGACTAGCTGCTGCAGCTGAAGAAATCTTCAGACACTGTGAAGGAACCATCGTCCAGTACGAGCAGGAGCTCTGTCGTCAGCGCAGACTGCTGGATATCTGCTGGAAACCACAGCTTCAGCTTGAAGCTATAGGTATGTTCACTTTATCAAAGGAGATAAAGATTTTTATCTTCCAGAACAGTGTGATCTAAGTGAACTGACAGCTTTTAGAGGAGCTGTTCCGCCATCTTGAAGCGGTAAAGTGAGCCGCCCTTCACTCAGCTGAGGGGAAGCCAGTAGCACTTTAGAATTATCATGTACCTGTATTACACGATTCACAGCCCAGCATGAAACACGTTTGTAGTTGCTTTCTGCAATGACTTTTATATAGGCTAGGGTTGCTATGCTAGCTTGTTGCATCCGCAGTGTTGGACGCCATATTGGAATAGTATAGTCTCTTTATTGCCGTTACAAAGAGAAGCCCCTGCGGGCGAGGTTAAACGTTTAACTCCGCCCACGTTGAGGGACGCCCACTGAATGTGATTCTTCTTCGTCACCGCAAATGTCGCCTTCTTTCTTCACATTTTACAAGTTTCCACCAACAATACCACCTACCAGAACCGGGTGATGATTTAGTCAATTTAATTTATTAAAGGCCCGACATGTACACATTCTATAATTTAGGAGAAAATGTTTTTGATTTTAGCATAGAAAGTGAGGTGCACGTCATTGTCTAAATACGTGTAGCCAGCGCTGAACTTTGTTCCTGACTGCACGGACCCAGAGGAAGGAAGAATTCTAAGAGCGGCTGTCTGCACACCCGTAGACCATTTATATTTTACGTCTATGAGGTCACCTTTCCTCCGGGGGATGGCCCAAATGCGGAGAACAAATGTGGGTCTTTACCTTTAAAAACGTGTGACCATTATTCAGACTTGGACGCACCTAAATGTGCAGAAATGTGTATCAAAGCTGCATATTACATGAGGCCAATACAAATTTTTACCAGCTTTTGTGATTGTTACACGTAAATACACAATATCATCCCTCAGCATATGTAAATTCTTGCTTTAACATTATTTTGTCATAGAAAAATGCTCCCTTTTATATATGGCGACAGGAACAAGAAAGGCAAACTGAAAAAAAACAAAAATTATTTGTCTCTGAAATAAAGTTCAACTTATCAAATGCACCTGTCAATGTCAATCAATGTCTTGCTTGTTTATGTAAAATTATATCAAAAGATAAAGTATTACTACGCCCAGGTTCCACCAAGAAATTGCGTACGTAATCATTTCTGTGGCTTCAAACTGCATCTCAGCTCTCAGAGATTGTAATGACTGTGGCATTGCAATGCAGCATGCAGACAAGACATTTTTTTCAATAAACAAACAGCCAAAACTAGGTTTATTGCTCCTCAAAACACACATACACATTTAAATTCCTCACAAAATGCTTCACTTTTCAACTGACAGGAAAACATGAAAGGATCCCTCAGCTCCATGATTCTCTTCACTCATGAAGTCATAGTTTTTGAGTTCTTTCAGTGTTTTGTTCGTCTTCCACCTCCATAACATCAGGTAGGGGATATCTTCCTGGAAATGCTGGTGTTTTGGACCATTTGGCCGTCCTTATGGTGTCATGCAGTAAAACTTCTTCCTGTAAAAACAAAAAAATATATATAATTCTTAAAGTAGATAATGAAGATCTCACAAACGCTGAGGTGAGAAGGCTACATACATTCTTCTCTGTCCTACTGTTGGTCTTCATGTCACCTCCCCCTATGAGAGAATAGAAAACAAATTAAAGGTTTGGACATGTTCAGAGGAGAGACAGTGAAGATATTGGTAGAAGGATGCTGAGTCTAGAGCTGCAGGGTCTAGAGGAAGACCAAAGAGGAAGTTTCTGGATGCAGTGAATGAAGACATGAAGGTGGCTGCTGTTAGAGTAGAGGATGATGAAGACAAGCTTAGATGGAGGAAACTGATTCACTGTGGAGACCCTGAAGGGAAAAGCCCAAAAGGAAAAGAAGAAGACACTAAAAAAGATCTTTGACATCCCACCTCTTAAACTGTTATAATAAATACAACACCATATACCTTCAAATAGTAGCTGGTCTCCCTGTAATATTTGCATTGTGAACCAGTGTTGCTTAGAAATGTCATGTGTCGGCATATGTCAAGGAACATTCTGCTGAGGAATCTCTACAACATTTTTAGGGTGGATCCTAAACATTTTGAGAGTTGCGCAAGCAGATGGGGGATATTTAGAAGACTGCTGCAGAAACAAATTATATTCTGTTGGAGGTACAAAGAGGAGCAAAGACCAAATTTCACCACAAAATGAACTCAATAGCCATCAACATTCTGTCTGTGATGAAAGAAACGCCAGTCTCCAACAGACGCCTGTATGTAAAAACACTGAGCCGGCTGACACATTTTTGGATTGAGGCCAGGGCTACTATTAAAAGATATATGGTGTTATATTATATTTGATGGGGCATCTCAGGTCATCCAAGGTAATCTGACAGAGAATCAAAGCATGCAGGGAAAAACAATTTATGTATTTATGCACAACAACTCCACCTTCAATAGTACCTGATGAGATGGGTTTGGGACACGTCTTTTCAGGTGAGCATCTTCTAACTACGGAATCTGCAGAGGGATTAATAACCGTTTTCAAACATGTGCTTAAATACATGCCTAATTAATGAAATGATCTCCTCTTACCTGTGGTTTCTGCTCTTCCCAACGCTGTTTTCTGGCTCGCATTTTGTTTTCTTTAGACCTTGGGATTCAATGACAATAAACATGCACTGTTAAAAACTTTAATAAAAGTCAATCTATCCCAGTAAAACGTGTACCAGTTGTGTCACTGAAAAGTTTCAAAATTAGTTTATTTTCTAGTTTAAAGGGAAAAATGCTTAAAGTTGAAAATTAGTGCTACTAAAATGTGTAAAATATTGCTTGTTTTATACTGTGTAATACTAAGTTGCATTGCACTATTATATGGAAGCTGTGTATAATGCTAACATGTGCTCCTTAATTATTGATAGAGTGAAAAAGTTAGGTCTATATTGTATTGATCGTTATTGAAGGGAAAATTTAATGAACTCGATCAATTCTTGGTTTGCTTTCTTTCTGAGCCATTTTTGGTTGAACATTTAAATGAATAATTTGAAAAGAAATCATCACCTTCCTGACTTTCCTTACAAATGCCCCACAATGATAACTTCCCTGAACCCCCCACACCACCACCACCACCTTCATAATAATAACTAGTAGTACAGCCATGGTCTCACCATTCTAAGAAACATTCCACAGTTGTTAGAGCTCACCACTTACTTTGCCAGAGTCTGGGAGTGAAAAAAATTGTTTTAATTAAAGTATACTAAGCAAATGGAAAACTTTAGCAGATGCAATGACATATCAGACCGGAACATCACTTCTGTCAAGTGTCCTCCAGGATCCACAGAGAGGAGGTGTGCAATGTGTCTGGAACAAACACGTGGAAACACAAGGGAATAAAAGTGCAGCATTTTCACACATATACACAAGAAACTTGATTAGAACTAACAAAGGAAAAGGTGGGAACTTGAGTGATTATTTACAATTGGCTCTGCTTCCATCAGTTCCAAAATAAAAAATAGATTTTTAATATATTTTTATATTATTATTTATCAATTACCAGAACCATAGAACATAGAAAAGAAAAGAGGTTTTAAACTGAACTATCACTGTCTAGATAAGATGATGTCCTGCACTTTAGAAATCTGAATAGATGTGTTTACTCTCATTTCTCCAACCGCTGCCACTTGGGGAGTCTGGAAAAAAATATCTCCCTGGCCTGTGGTCACAGTAGCTGTTAAATATGTTAGTAACAAAAAAAAGTGATTTAAATTGTGAGTTATAAATATCTTTTGTGATGTTTTTTTGTTGGCATCAATAATCAAGGAGATTATAAATGTGTTTACAGAGAGAATCCCGTGTCCAGGAACAAAAACAGTAAGGATGATCCACTGCAGACTGCCTCCAATGGCCTGTAAAAAATACAATTGTAAAATATGAGTTAAAAAAATTCAATTCAATGTTTGCTCACCAAAACACAAGTAAACAGCAAATTACCAGCAGGTGGTCCATGGGTTGTCTGATGATGGTTGGAACAAGTGCCAGTGTCAAGGGTGGGTGCTGTTAAAACATGCTCCTCTCTCTGTGATGGAGAAAATCTGATTATTTAATTGTCAAAGCTACAAATGATAATTACAATGAAACAATTGAAACAGCTGAACTACATTCTCAATAACATTGACTACTGTTGAGGATCTAGTAGAAGATATAAAAATAAAGTTTGTATTTGCAAACATATTTTTTTAGATTAAGTATCACAGCACATTCAATATTCTGTTCTAAAAGAGTCAAACTAGTGTGTCCCACCATTGCAAGTAGTTTTTAAGTACTAAAAAAAAAAAGTTTTTTTTTTTTTTTCGCAGAATTTCCATAAAATGTGGAATACAAAAACAAACAAAAAAAAAAAACTCCACATTTATTAAAAACAAGACCACTAATTATAGAAGTGAATGTTTGCCCTGACAAAGGCCTGTGGTGGTGGGCTCTATACACAAAGACAGAAATACTACATAAGCTCATGGCATCCATCTACTCCAGGAGTCTCCAGCCCTGTTCCTCATGAGTCACCGCCCTGTTTACCTGGATCGGATGTTCAGTCTATCAGAAACTGGGTTCGGTCAATTCTCATTGATAAAACCTAAAGGCAAAACGAGCAGGGCAGTAGGTCACGAGGTTCAGCGCGGAGACCGGATCAATTCTATCTACCCCCCCACAAAAAAGTTTAAACAAGAATAGAAAATACAACCTAGCTAAACATTATGAACGTCCCGCAGAGAGCCGCAGGCTAATGAGCTTCGTGTAAAACTTGAACCACATAATAGAACTGGAGGACGAAGCATGAAACATTTGAAAATACAAACAACACTCTTGTCTGCATGGCGAAAATGTGATGAGAAAGTAAATAATAGTCACAGAAAAGGTTTTATTGTAATTAGCTGTACTTTTTTTGTTAATACATACCTTCCATTTTGCAAAGATCGATGACTTGTAAAATTCCAAGAAGAAGACGGTAAATCTAGCGACGAAGAAGAATTACAGACAGTGGGCATGCCGCAACGCGGGCGGAGTTAAACGTTTAACGCCGCCCACATTGAGGCACGCCCCAGGCTGCAGGCTGCAGCCAGGGGGTAGTTGACAGATTCACCTAAATGAACTAACACACTACAAAACACCAAAGAACAGAGTGGGACTAAACAAAACACCAATGAAATAATGTGCACACAAATTAAACCAGGTGGCGCCGCGCATCGAGCTGCAGTGGCAACAGGTTACAGCTCCCTTCTCATGAGATGGAGGTCCAAACGGTGTTTTTGAAGGCCCCTCCTTCAGCTTGGACCAATGGGGAGCCACGCCCTCCAGCACCACACCTGAAACAAACGAACACAGAAAAACACAGAAAGACAAAGATCCAAAAAACACACTGGAGTCCCACTCTGACAAAATAACAGAACCACAAAAAGAACAAAACCAAATACAGCCACAGCCGTAACACCCCCACCCCCCAAATAAAAGTTCTTACCCTAAAGAAGTTTATCAAAGTGAAGCTTTGGCGCAATTTCAATAAGGAAGGATCTACACTCCCAGGTGTGCAGGGCGTTCATCGCTACTCTCTCCACGTCATCAATTGGTAAAGCACGGGAGCCAATAGCGAAGTACTCACTCACTTCATGGCCAAAATCACAATCGAATGTCTACCTTTTAATTCAGTGACGTTTATGTTTTTCCGCATTGCAGACTTTGCGCCGTCATGTCGTCTTCCGACTGCGTTCCCGTACCTGGTGTCCGTTTCAGGCGTCCCCATTTACTCACACTGACCTCAGCCAACACAAATACACTCATTTGGAGCTTCATTTCATTGTGACTCACAACTAAAAAAACTGATCTGTAAGATTACACACAATTATGCAAAAATGATGCATATATTTCTATATAAGCATATTTTTATATGCATGACATTAAAAAACACATCAAAATAAATATTTTAGTTTTTATCTCTAGTTTTAATTTTTACTCTTCTGTAATAAATTGAAAAAAATTTGTGATTTTGAACAAAAAAATCATTTTCTTAAAAAATGTCAAGATATTAAAAATTGACTAGAAATGAATATTTTTCATGTTCTGATAGAAATAAAAAGGTTTAATGAATGTATAATTTACATTGTAAAGCTGATTGTGATCTGCCTTCTCAAAAATAAATACAATTAAAACCAAAAAAGTGTCTTTCAGCTTCAATCCAGTTCAGTGTTCTGTCTGATTCCATTGAAAACCAGACCTTTGGTGTTTGAAGCTTTTCAATCATGGAAGTAGAAAACCTTTTGGATCAAATCTTGAGGAAAACATCTCATTTGACTTTAAGGGAGCTGTTTTACTGTAGTTCAAAAGGACGCAGACTGACTGACAAAAATGTTTCTTCTCTAAATATGAACTCTGGAGTTCCAGGAAAACTGCCTCAGTTCTTCCCTCAGATTATTCCCTCTTTTCTTCAGTAGATTTCACACAAACTCTGGAATGAAGACAAGAGAATTGGGATGTTTTATTGTCAAATGATCAGACACAACTTTTCTCTGGAGAACAAAGAAATGAAGACACAAATCTTCAATCAGAAGTTGTCAAATGGAGCAAAAGTCAGCAAACAAAGTAGTAAATGTTCTTTCTCCAAGAACAGGTGAATCTGGTGATTCTTGTTTCTGTGGAGAACAAACACACAGAAAGTCTTTGATTGTGACATCACTGATTCTATTTGTGTTGCAGCTTCCTCCAGGTCACATGACAACACACAAAAATTGAACACAACATTTGTGTGAAATCTCAACTCAAACAGTCAAATCCAAGGTTAAAAGAAACGACAAGAAAACAAATTTTACTCCAAAAGTTTGAGTTCATCTTCAAAAATGTCTCAATCCACATTCTAGAGATGTTTCATTTCTCTCTTTATTTCTGACGACAACACGACTCCAGAGAATATTAACATTTAAATGCTTAGTTCAAAATGACTGAATGCAGAGAAATCACTGAAAACAAACTTTTCACCTTTTTTCATAAACTTCAGGAACTATTTGAGTTTACAGAACTCTGCTGAGGCTCCAACATAACCCAACTCCACTCCAGCATGCAGCGTCTGAGTGAATGTGGTCTGGACTCTGTGGAGGAGAGTCATGCTTTCAGAGACGCTGTAGAAGGACAGAACACCTGCTCTGTGATCCAGGTACACTCCTACTCTGGATGAAACAGGAGCTGAGATGGAGGTTTTTATGTTGTTGTGGTAAAATGAGAAACTGTTTGGAGAACAACATAATGCCAAGATTTATCATTAAAACAAATCTACTTTCTGTTCCAGATCTACTGATGTTCTTGTATGAGACTGCTACCCAAACATTATTCTCCTCTCTCTCCACCTCCATAACACGTCCAGTCAACTCTCTCTACTCAGAACCAAAATAACGAGTAAATCTGTCTGGATGATCAGAATCAAACTGAGGTTTTTCCATACGTGTCACCTTTCTGTTCTCCTCTGACAGTAACAGATCTTTGTTTGCTGTGTTTGGATCCAGTGTGATCTGACATGAACATCTTGAAGAAGTCAGCTCTGCTCTTTGTTCTGACAGTAAAACTCACATGAGTGACTGTCAGTGAGATGTTTGTCCATTCCCTCTCAGAATGTCCTGCAGTTTGTCTCTGAGCTCTGACACAGCTGCTGTCACATCCTCAAGTATCTGAGAGGACGGACGTTGATGCTGGATGAGTGTGTGGACTCACTGAGTGGTGGCAGTGAGACGTAGTTGAGCAGAAACTGGTTGGGATCCTCTGTGAGTGAGAGCTGCTTCAGCTCAGCGTCTCTCCTCTTCAGCTCAGTGATCTCCTGCTCCAGCTCCTCCTGAACATCTTTTACTCCACTCACTTCAGTTTGCTGCTGGGATATGATCTGCTGCTTCACATCACAGCTTCTCTTCTGGATGAGACGGATCATCTGAGTGAAGATCTTCTCACTGTCCTTCACTGCTTGATCAGCAGAGTGATTGATGGCCTCCACCTCCTGTTGAAGCGCTTTCACCTCCTTCTCTCTGTCCTGGATTCTCTGCTGGATTTCTTCTTGACTCTCCTCCGATCTCTCTGCCTCTCAGTCCTTTCTGCTGCAGCTGAGACTATTTTATGTCTCTATGTTCATCCACAGAGCAGAGATAACAGATACACTTCTGATCAGTGCGACAGAACATCTTTCACCTCATCATGAATGGAGCAGTGTTCTCTTGCAGTTTTGGAGGGTTCCAGCTTGTGTTTCTTCAATGCATCTGCATCCAAATGAGGCTGAGGTGTTTCTCACAGTAAGAGGCCAGACAGATCAAACAGGACTTGATGGCTTTGAGTTTTTCTTCCAGAACAAACATCACAGGACACATCTTCAGGTCCAGCATAGCAGTGATCAGCAGCAGGAGCAGCTTGGAGTCCAGTCTTCTTCAGTTGCTCCACTAAAGCAGCAAACATGAAGCTTTTCACCAGAACAGGCCTCGGTGTGAGGTCTCCCTACACTGAGGAAGCTGTGGATTTTCTCCTCTTCATCCAGAATCCTTCATACACTTCATGCAGTAGCTGTGTCCACAGGGATAGTCACCGGATCCTCAGCAGATCCAGACAGATGGAACAGCTGAAGGTTTCTTGATCCAGATCCACTCTTTCTGCGCCATTTCTCCTCTCTGACACAGACTGTGTGAGTTCACTTCTTCAACAAACCAGCCTGACTCTGATCCTCCAATCAGATGGTTTCACAGTCAACTCAGCCAATCAGCTTCTTCCTGTTGGTTACACCCATCATGACAGAGGAGAAGTTGCAGATCAGGAACCTTAGAGAGGAAGGCTTTTGACGTTTTATGAAAAGTCAGCAAGTGAGACTCTGGAACTATGAAGTGACATTTATGACACTAAATTGAGAGAAAAAGACAGAAAAATCTTATTGTTTTTATGAAGGAAGTGTTAAACTATAACTTTAAAGACTTTGTATTGGATCATAAAACAATGAAGAATTTATTTTATTTATCTTAACAGCAGCAGTAAGTAGAGAAAAGGATGACGGCTATATAAAATCTTGTTTATTTTTTCATCAGTGTTTCACTACCTTCCAGAAGGAGTTAATAAATACACAGATTTCCTTCATTTAATGTCAGTTGTTTCACATTGAACAACAGGAACATTGTGGACATCATTTCCCACAATGCATTGTTTTCTAGTCATCAAGGCGGCTTAAAGAATTTTTTTTTTATTGGCAAAAGATGTCACATTAAATGTAAAGAGACATAGGAAATTAAAGACACACATTTTAAACAAAAAAAAGACAAGAATAAAATTAAATAAGTAAATAAATACAAAGACATAATGAGTAATAAATTAAGGGTTATCAAAAAGCTGCAGATCACATATAATATCTTGAAGTTTCAGAGCATGTTTATTTTCCATGAAAATAATAAGCAGAGTTCTTTATGAAATGTAAAAAAAGATGGTTTGGTCTTCATAAATCGGCATTTGTGTATATGAAATTTTCCAAGGATAATTATAACATTTAAAATAAATTCTGTAGTTTTGGTTTCCAAAATGAACCCAAAAATGACATTCTTAATAAAAAAATCTGTTAAGTATGGAATTTTAGTGAAAAGCCAATCATGTACATCATCCCAAAAGGCATTAGAATAACAACATTCAAAGAATAGATGCTCAGTTATTTTCTATTTCGTCGGTACAAAAAGAACAACAATTTTCAGGAATTCCAAATCGTTTTCTAAGTAATTCTTTGGAGGGGTATATACCTTTAAATGTTTTAAAGTGGACCTCTTTAGCTTTGGGACGGATAGGAAGTTTCATATATTTAGTTCTAATTTGTTTCTTTTCTGAATTATTGAAATGCTGGGTTATTGAGTTTGGGTTGGAAATATAGGGAAAAGACATTTCATTAAAATATTCTCTGATTTGATGATTAGGGAGTTTGGCAGTTATCATGTCATGTCCATTAATTAGAAGTTTAGGGATAGTAAGATATCTGTAAATAATATTATGAAACAAAGCAGAGACGGAGTTCAACATATTTCGAGTAAGTAAGAATTGGATTCCTCCTAGGTTGTAAAATATTTTATTAGGAATAGTAAACCAAATACTATTTTGATTTTTAACAAATGATTTGAGCCAGTTTATTTTGGTTCCATTAAGGCTGTTAAACTCTATAGCTTGTAGGACTCCAACTTCATATTTTTTTTTAATAACCTTGTTTAATATACTGCGTTTTCCTCTTCCATATTAAATTAAAATTAATCGATTTAATGGCTTGTTTAGGGACACCTACTGAATAGGTCGGATATATAAATCTTGATATGCTCTCAATTTTGGTGAGGAGAATCCTACAACAATGGACAGATCTCTCTGTGCCCAATTATTTAGAAGAGAATGAACGTTTTTCCATTTTGTCCCAAATATTAAGTTTTTCTAAATCTCTTTTGTCTTTAGTTATATGCATTCCAAGGTATTTAACAGTAGATTTAAGAAGAATATTGCATGAGTTAGATAATATACATGGCTTTATAGCTAAGATCTCACATTTGTTTAAGTTCAGTTTGAGGCCTGAAGCTTTTGAAAAGGTGTCAATAGTTCTAAGTGTTATAGGGATGTCCTGAAGATTATGTAGAAAAATTGTTGTATCATCGGCTAGTTGGGTTATTGAAATTTCTGTTTTTTTACTGAAAGTTTACCAAAGTCAGCATGTTTAATTAACAAAGAGAGCATTTCTGTTGCTGCAATAAAAAGAAATGGTGAAATTGGGCAACCTTGTTTTAATTCTTTTGCTAATAATAAATCTTTGAGATGTACCCTGGGGTAAACAAACAGAGCTATTAGTATCATTATAAAAGGTTTTAACTATGTTAATGAAATTATTACCAAAACCAAAGAATTGAAGAGTTTGAAACATAAAATTGTGCTCAATCATGTCAAAGGCCTTGTAAAAATCTAAGAATAGAATAAAAGCTTCCGTATTGATCAGTTGTTCATAGTCAATCAAATCCAGAACTAGTTGTAAATTATTATGAATTGAGCAACCTTTAATAAATCCTGATTGAGTTTCAGAGATTATTTGGGTTATACCTGATTTGAGTCTGTTTGCAAATAGTTAGTAGTTTATAATCAGTTTTTAAAAGGTCTTAAATTATCAAGATATGTGGAGTCTTTACCCGGCTTGGGGATAAGGGTGATAACAACCTGCTTCATTGTATGTGTTAAAGATCCATTTTTAATGACCTCTTTAAACACTTCAAACATTAACTCTTTGATATGATCCCAGAAGAATTTATAAAAATTACTTATCAGTCTGTCACATCATGGAGCTTTATCAATGGACAGACAACTTAAAGCCTTTTCTAATTCTTGGAAAGCTATTTCTGAATCACAAGAGTTTTTAAAATTGTCGTTAATCTTAGGTATCAAATCTTTAATTGACTGGAAAAAAGATAACGTGTTGAATTCAGAGTAGGATGAAGTGTACAGCTCGCTATGAAATGAGCTAATTTCTTTAGAGATCTTTTTAGGATCAGAGCATAATTGATTATCTTTCATTGTGGCACAAGGTGCGTTCAAGGGCTGCGTGGATTTTCCACACTTCTGTACATGCATTAAGAGCTGCTATTGCTGCATTCAAGTGTAATGGGAATTTCTAGCATTTACTCACACTGACCTCAGCCAACACAAATACACACATTTGGAGCTCCATTTCATTGTGACTCACAACTAAAACACAGATCTGTAAGATTACACACAATTATGCAAAAATGATTCATATATTTTTATATAAGCATGTTTTTATATGCATGACTTAAAAAAACATCAAAATAAATATTTTAGTTTTCATCTCTAGTTTTAATCTTTACTCTTCTGTGATTTAAAAAAAAACCATAAAAAATCAATTTCTTAAAAAAATGTCAAGATATTAAAAAATGACTAGAAATTATGTTTCATGTTCTGATAGAAATAAAAATGCATGAATGTATCATTTACACTGTAAAGCTGATTGTGATCTGCCTTCTTAAGAAAAATACAATAAAAAGCAAAAAAGTGTCTTTCAGCTTCTATCCAGTTCAGTGTTCTGTCTGAGCCGCTGATTCCATTGAAAACCAGACCTTTGGTGTTTGAAGCTTTTCAATCATGGAAGTAGAAAACCTTTTGGATCAAATCTTGAGGAAAACATCTCATTTGACTTTAAGGGAGCTGTTTTACTGCAGAAAGTCAAAAGGATGCAGACTGACTGACAAAAATGTTTCTTCTCTAAATATGAACTCTGGAGTTCCAGGAAAACTGCCTCAGTTCTTCCCTCAGATTATTCCCTCTTTTCTTCAGTAGATTTCACACAAACTCTGGAATGAAGACAAGAGAATTGGGATGTTTTTATTGTCAAATGATCAGAAACAACTTTTCTCTGGAGAACAAAGAAATGAAGACACAAATCTTCAATCAGAAGTTGTCAAATGGAGCAAAAAGATAGAAAACAAAGTTGTAAATGTTCTTTCTCCAAGAACAGGTGAATCTGGTGATTCTTGTTTCTGTGGAGAACAAACACACAGAAAGTCTTTGATTGTGACATCACTGATTCTATTTGTGTTGCAGCTTCCTCCAGGTCACATGACAACAACACAAAAACATGAACACAACATTTGTGTGAAATCTCAACTCAAACAGTCAAATCCAAAGGTTCAAAGAAACGACAAGAAAACAAATTTTACTCCAAAAAGTTTGAGATTCATCTTCAAAAATGTCTCAAATCCACATTCTAGAGATGTTTCATTTCTCTCTTTATTTCTGACGACAAACACGACTCCAGATAATATTAACATTTAAAATGTTTAGTTCAAAATGACGGAAAGCAGAGAAATCACTGAAAACAAACATTTCACCTTTTTTCATAAACTTCAGGAACTATTTGAGTTTACAGAACTCTGCTGAGTCTCCAACATAACCCAACCTCACTCCAGCATGCAGCGTCTGAGTGAATGTGGTCTGGACTCTGTGGAGGAGAGTCATGCTTTTAGAGACGCTGTAGAAGGACAGAACACCTGCTCTGTGATCCAGGTACACTCCTACTCTGGAGGAAACAGGAGCTGAGATGGAGGTTTCTATGTTGTTGTGGAGAAATGAGAAACTGTCTGGAGAACAATCTAATGCCCAAGATTTGTCATTATAACCAAATGCACTTTCTGTTCCAGATCTACTGATGTTCTTGTATGAGACTGCTACACAAACAAATTTTCCTCTCCTCTCCACCTCCCAGTAACAACGTCCAGTCAGACTCTCTCTACTCAGAACCTGAAAACAATAAGTAAATCTGTCTGGATGATCAGAAACAAACTGAGGTTTTTTCATACGTGTCACCTTTCTGTTCTCCTCTGACAGTAACAGCGCTCTGTGTGCTGTGTTTGGATCCAGTGTGATCTGACATGAATATCTGAAGAAGTCAGCTCTGCTCTTTGGTTCTGACAGTAAAACATCCACATGAGTGACTGTCAGTGAGATGTTTGTCCATTCCTCTCTCAGAATGTCCTGCAGTTTGTCTCTGAGCTCTGACACAGCTGCTGTCACATCCTCAAAGTATCTGAGAGGACGGACGTTGATGCTGGATGAGTGTGTGGACTCACTGAGTGGTGGCAGTGAGACGTAGTTGAGCAGAAACTGGTTGGGATCCTCTGTGAGTGAGAGCTGCTTCAGCTCAGCGTCTCTCCTCTTCAGCTCAGTGATCTCCTGCTCCAGCTTCTCCTGAACATCTTTGACTCCACTCACTTCAGTTTGCTGCTGGGATCTGATCTGCTGCTTCACATCACAGCTTCTCTGCTGGATGAGACGGATCATCTGAGTGAAGATCTTCTCACTGTCCTTCACTGCTTGATCAGCAGAGTGATTGATGGCCTCCACCTCCTGTTGAAGCAGCTTCACCTCCTTCTCTCTGTCCTGGATTCTCTGCTGGATTTCTTCTTGACTCTCCTCCAGATCTCTCTGCCTCTCAGTCCTTTCTGCTGCAGCTGAGACTGTGTCATGTCCTCTATGTTCATCCACAGAGCAGAGATAACAGATACACTTCTGATCAGTGCGACAGAACATCTTCATCACCTCATCATGAATGGAGCAGATGTTCTCCTGCAGGTTCTTGGAGGGTTCCACCAGCTTGTGTTTCTTCAATGCATCTGCATCCAAATGAGGCTGAAGGTGTTTCTCACAGTAAGAGGCCAGACAGATCAAACAGGACTTGATGGCTTTGAGTTTTCTTCCAGAACAAACATCACAGGACACATCTTCAGGTCCAGCATAGCAGTGATCAGCAGCAGGAGCAGCTTGGAGTCCAGTCTTCTTCAGCTGCTCCACTAAAGCAGCAAACATGAAGTTTTTCTTCAGAACAGGCCTCGGTGTGAAGGTCTCCCTACACTGAGGACAGCTGTGGATTTTCTCCTCTTCATCCCAGAATCCTTCAATACACTTCATGCAGTAGCTGTGTCCACAGGGAATAGTCACCGGATCCTTCAGCAGATCCAGACAGATGGAACAGCTGAAGGTTTCTTGATCCAGATCCACTCCTTTCTGCGCCATTTCTCCTCTCTGACACAAAGACTGTGTGAGTTTCACTTCTTCAGAAACCAGCCTGACTCTGATCCTCCAATCAGATGGTTTCACAGTCAACTCAGCCAATCAGCTTCTTCCTGTTTGTTACGCCCATCATGACAGAGGAGGAGCTGCAGATCAGGAACCTTAAAGAGGAAGGATTTTGACGTTTTATGAAAAGTCAGCAAGTGAGACTCTGGGTCTCTGAAGTGACATTTCTGACACTAAATTGAGAGAAAAAGACAGAAAAATCTTATTGTTTTTATGAAGGAAGTGCTAAAACTATAACTTTATAGACTTTGTATTGGATCATAAAACAATGAAGGTTTGTTTCTATTTATCTTCACAGCAGTAGTAAGTAGAGAAAAGGATGACGGCTCACCAAAAACTTATTCTGATAGAAAATGTCATTAATAACTTTTGTTGTTGACATTTTTCATGAGAGTTCATTTGCTGCAGCAGGATGATCCAATGTTAAACAGTGTTTCAATTTGAAAGGAACTTATATCATCCTTTGTTAAAATAGGGTTCCTACTTGTTTCTTCAAGTTAAATTTAAAACTTTTTAAGATCTTCTACATGAAAAATGTAATGCAAAATAAAACTGTAAAATAAAGTAAAAATACAATATAAAACATTAGGGTAGGGCAGTGAAATTCAGTTTCAAGTAGGAACTGTTATGATTTATGTGGTTCTACTGAAACAGAAAGTAGCTGCATCAATCAGTTCCTCATTTAGATGCTTAGTTTCATTAAAGGTCTGTTTGTCTCATGACATGGTAAATATTGTATACTTGTATAGAGCTTTTCTACCTTCCTCGACGGCCCAAAGCGCTTTACAGTCGCAGACCCATTTCCTACATTCACACACTGGCACCAACCTTCCACCAGAGGCAGTTCAGGGTTAGGCGTCTTACCCAAGGACACTTCAACACATGGGCGAGAAAGGCGGGAATCAAACCTGCGATCTTCCAATCAGGAGTTGACCGGCCTACCACTGCAGCACAGCCGCATATCAACAGGTGTGTTTGAGATCACCCAGCGCCTCGCCTGCATTGTCGGTGAGACCAAGCAAATGTAGGTGGGGCCAGAGAAAGGCGCCTGACATGAAGTTTGTTGTAAATATGCCAAAATGAAGTTGCCTGTGAGCGTTGAATTTTGTCTTTACACTGTATTCCAACATACCAGTTCAAACCAGCCTTTGCTGGTTTCAGCATCTGTCCTTGGACTGGAAGAGTAGAAAACAACTCCTTTTATGGTATTACTCTTATCACTTTCCTTGAGAATTCTTGTATTTTGGTGCACCCATTAACTTCTGTGACTATGGGCTGATATTACGTCAACCTGACCATATTTAGAAGTTCCTGTTTAATTAATAAAAGTGATTGTGTGGTTTGAGGAGGCCAGAGACCCGGACGGAGACCCTCTGGACGAGTCCTCCAGCCAATTCTCTCCTTTGCAAAGAATGATTTCAATTTTAAATTCTGACTGGTTCTTTGATTTTGCAATACATTTATATAGACCTTTTTTTTATCATTCTTAACAAAGGTGACCTCCGAGACTGTACGAGAACAAGGAGTTAGGGGTTGTCCTTGACATCCGGTTGAAAGTTAATATCCTCCTAGTATGATCTGTGCTGTTATGTCTTTTATATTATAACATCCTTTAGAGTAAAACAAAAAAATAGCCGCAGGATTCATTGCATGTGCACTGTCCCAAATAAATAAATCAAATTAAGATACAATTAAGTTTTAGAGGCAACAATAACAAATATGACCACAGATTATTTGAAATCTTGTTTATTTTTTCATCAGTGTTTCACTACCTTCCAGAAGGAGTTAATAAATACACAGATTTCATGTATTTAACGCCAGTTAGTTCATGTCAACTACAAGAACTGTGGTGACACCGTTTCCCACAATGCATTGCTTTGTAGTCATCAAAATGGATTGAAGCCATCACAGTACCTACATTTTTTTTTTTAACTTTATTAACAAACAAGACAGTACAACAACAAAGTGAATGTTTCAGGTTAAATTCAAATGAGTACATATTATAGAAAAGCAAGCAAACAAAAATCATCAACATAAACTGAGAAAAAGAGAAATTAATCCATAAAACCTTGGTGTTCATTATACTTCAAATTTTTCAAACATCAAATTAGTTCTATTTGCCTTTTTGTTTTGAAGTTGTTTAATGGCATGACTATACTGATTTATTTCATTCAAGAAATGTTGGAATCTGGGTTTGCAGTTTGACCTCTTGGCCTTATGAATATGGAATTTGGCTAATAATAAAAACAACTGTGTTATAAAGATAAAATCGTTGTCTACTTTGTTTGTAAGGTAACCCAGAATAATTTCTTTATCTAAAAATGTTACAGTTTCCTTAGTTATGTTTCCAATATGATTTCCATCCAAAACATACGTGTATGTCTGCAGTCCACAAAAAGATGATAAATAGTTTCCTCTTGAGTCTCACAGAATGAACAGCTTTGCTCCATATCAACAGTAAACCTACTCAAAGTTTTTTTAACAGAATATATACAATGCAATATTTTATCAGACACCTCTTTTACTTTGTTATTTAAACAGTATTTGTTACCAATAATCCAAACGTTTTACCAATTTATGTCAACAAACTTTGAGTCCCAAAAAAATCTCCCAGCAGGATAAGGTTGTGGAATGGAAAAGATTTCTTATTTGCTTATGGAAACTGATTTAACACAAATATCCACATAGGCCAAAAAAGTTGTCTGAGTTCTTAATTGATTGGTGTTACAAATCCTTTTACAGTTGTAGTAGACTGGTCAGAATGGCATCTAACACTATTGCATATTCTTTGGTGGAACAGGAATACCGAATTTTAAAAGAAATTCTTCATACGTCAAAAGATGTCCATGAGAATTGAAAAGTTGTCTTATCACAACATCATTTTCATACCATCTAGGAAAAAAATATATTTATTTTTGTACTGTACATTACTGTTAGTCCAAATGAAACAACATGTTGGAGAAAAATTGTGTTTATAAATGAGTTTCCAGGCCAACAGGGCTTGCTTATAAAAGTTTGAAAGTTTCGTGGGTAATTTTTAAATTTTATTATTACATTTGAGCAAGAACTTAAAGCCTCCCATTTTGTTAAATATATGGTTGGGAAAGGCATTCCAGACATTGTCTTCTCCTGTTAGTAAATTAATTAACCATTTTATTTTAAAAGAGTTGTTTAAAGTTTCGAAGGCGAGTACACCCACGCCCCATTCTTTTTGGTGTTACACAAAACATTTTTCCTTAAATAATGACTTTTTTTCCTCCAAATAAAATCAAACAATGTTTTGTCTAATAAGTTACTGATATGTTTTGGCATTTCTAAAAACAGAGATAGACAGATGTCGATATTCCCTCAGCTTTAGATAATAGAATTCTACCATTCAGTGAAAGATCTCTCATTAGCCATATATTATATATCTTTTAGTAATTTGTTCAGTTATTGGTTTGAAATGAACATCACTGCGATTTGTTTCACTTTTATCAATAATTATACCAAGATATGTAAGGGAAGTTTTTATTGGAATACCATTGATTTCTGGTGGATCACAATCTTTAAGGGGAAACAGCACAGATTTGTTAAGGTTCATTTTTAATCCAGAAACTCGAGAGAAGTCTTTGATTGCATTTGGTATTTCATGTTTATTAGCCAAAAAAAAGGTTGTGTCGTCCGCTAGTTGCTAGAGTTTGAATTCTCTTCCTAAAGCTGTAATGCCTCGGAATGGACATTTTTTAATATGAAGGGCCATAACCTGGGCAACTAGTAAAAAGAGGAAAGGGCTAAGAGGACACCCCTGTCTTATTCCTCTGTTGATGTCAAACCTGGGTGTTGTGCCATGAGCAAGTTTAATGGAGCTGTTGCATCCTTTGCACAGGACCTCAATTGCCTTTAAAAATATTTCATCAAATCCAAATTCCTTAATAACTCAAATCATAAAACTATGACTAATTGTGTCAAATGCCTTGTAAAAGTCAACAAATAAGATAAAACTATCATCTCTAATGTATTCATTATAATCAATCATGTCTAGTATTAATCTGATATTGTTGGAAATATTTCTACTGGGCATGAAAGCGGATTGTTCTACATCAATAATGTCCTTCAATCCTGGTTTTAATCTTTTTGTAAAAATAAGTGCAAATATTTTGGCATCATTGTTTAACAGACTAATTGGTCTCCAGTTTTTTATGCATAATTTCTCTTTTTGTGCTTTAGGGAGGAGTTTGATGAGACCTTGTCTAAGAGTTGGGGGGGAATATACCGAGTTCTAAAGCTTCTTCAAATAAATTTACTAGAAAAGGGTCAATTTGTCAACAAAAAATGTATATGTGGCACTGTGTGAGTAAAACAGACGTTTAAAGTAGCCCCCCCCCCCATTTATTTTTATTTTAAGTCTTAAACAATTAGAAACTAGTGTAATTCATATCTACATATATTGTTTGTGTTAAAAAAAAAGGTATTTTCTTTAGTACTCAGTTTCACCAGCAGAGGGCGCTTGGCGCTTTGGTCATCAGTAGGGTTGGGCACCGAAGTTCGGTTCCAAGTAGGAACCGTTATGATTCGCGCGGTTCTACCGAAACCGAAAGATGCGGCTGCAAACGGTGCCGGATTTCGGTTCCAAATTTCATTGAAGTTTCATTTGTCTGCGGACATGTCAATCACTTGTAGTACTCCCTTCTGATTTTTTACGATTCAGCCTATCTATTTACTTTCTTGTTGTTGTGAGATGAGTGTGTGCTCCAACTTCTGCATCTCAGCTTGTTACGAAGCTGCGGGGGGCGTGTGCATGTGAGGAGCAGCGCGCTCTGAGAGGAGCGAGAGAGAGAGAGCGTGCAGCAGAGAGAGAGCGCGTGCTGCGGAGACAGAGAAAAAGGAGAGAGAAAGGAAAGGGGAGGGGCGTGCGCGCACGTTAGCGTGCGGAGAGTTGTTCTCGAGTTTGTCTGCAAGTTAAAGTAATAAAGTTCAGTTCCTCTACAATAGCTAAGTGTAATTAATCGGCTTCGCATGCTCCAAAGAATCTGATGATCCAAAGAACGGAAGTGAACTCCGGAGGAAAAGCAACCTACGGCCCTGGAGAAGATCTCCCCTGCTCCTCGACTACGGTTGAGGGGGAAACAGAGCAGGAACGGTTCAACATTGTGTTCGTGGGCGGGCTCATATAAAACCGCCAACAGCGCAAGCGCGCGCATCTAAAATGCAATTTTTAAACAACGCTGGAGCCCCATCCCAAAATGAAACAATGAATCGTTTCCTCCTTGTTGGGCTGCTAATAGTTGAAAGCTCGGCTCGGCTCCGCCCACCACCACAGCGGGTCGTCATCATCTGCTGCGCTTTGCAGCCGTGTGATTGACATTTGTCTTCCGCCTTATTTTATTGAAATAAAATATTGCTTTTGCCCAAAACAAACTGCAAATAAATGCCACATTCCTGATTTAATTTAATAAAATGTCAGGCTAAAAATTTCAAGGACGTTTAATTTTTTAAGACGGAGTTTTATATTATGCTTTATATTACATGCGCACAGCTGCACGGCAGGAGGGAGTCTGCGCTTGTTTGAAGCCGTTCTGCTTTGGATTTAGGAAGATAAAGGCATTATTTTTTATTACTGAAGTACCGCAATAAGCACCGAAAGGGAACCGAAACCGAAACCAAAGAACCGCGGTAGCACCGGAACCGCATCAGATCCCATCGGTGCCCAACCCTAGTCATCAGTAGTTGACACCGGAAAAAGGAGCGCAGTCACTACGTGGTGAGCGAGTCAGCAGAACGTGACCAAGCGCGCGGCAGTTATTGATTGTTTAATTGTTTATTTTACAGGTAAGCTGGTTGGAAACGACACACAAATGATATGTTACAGTTATAAGTTGTTTTAAGTCATTTTCGGAGTGGAATAGTTGATAAAATGCGCTGTTTAACTGATTAGAATGAGTCAGACACCACGTTGTTTTACTAAGATGGCGGACGTGAATCAGTGGTGACCGCGGTAACACATCTGATGGATGTTTGAATGCAGTGTAAGCTAACAGGTAGTAAGATAAGCTATGTTCTGAGAGATAACAGGTAAACGGTTTGTTATTTAATTAATGTGAAATACAGTACAAAAGGTGTAAAATAAATTAGTTTAAAATATGTTTTCTCTAGTAGGTTCAGTTCATGCTATAAATGCATAAGATGTAAAGATTATTATTGAAATGATCTAGAACTGTAAAAGACAGTACAGTTGAGTTACCCGGAGTTCATGTGTTTGGTAATGGAGTGTAAAATACATTTTGTGATTTGTTAATTTTCAGAGGTTATATCCAATGTAAAACTGTAAAAGCAGCTGACATCAGAAGGAGAGCTCACTCACTACGTGGTGAGCGAGTTAGCAGAACATGACCAAGCGCGCGGCAGTTATTGATTGTTTAATTGTTTATTTTACAGTGTTTTCAACATTAAATATGTTGCACAGAGAGTGAGTTGGCCCATCATTCCTAGCCCTGTAACATATAAAACTCACTTGTTAATCCATCGTTCCCTGGGCTTTTATTATCTTTAAGAGATTTAATACAATGGTCAACTTCCTCTGTTTTGATTTTCTGGTCACAAGTTTTTCCAAAAGTTTCACTGTCTTTTTCAATCTTAATTTTAATATTTTTGATAAATAGATTATAAAGCAATCTCTAAAGCAATATTTAGTAGGGGTGTAACGGATCACAAAGGTCACGGTTCGGATCGTGTCACGGTTTTAGGGTCACGGTTCGGATCATTTTTCGGATCAGTAAAAAGTACAAAAATTAAAAAAACGAAAAAAACAAAACGAAAAAAAAAAACCAACAATATCAAAGCTAAATTAATTTTTGGAAACGCTTTAACTCATATAAGCATTTTAAGTACCTCACACACACACAATATTTACATATGCAACAAAAAACATTTGGTCATTGAAGCCTTTTTATTAAAACAAAACATATTTATACTTTGAACACAAACAAAATACTAAAACATGTAGTTTCTGATTACATTTGCATGTTTTTAGACCAAATCTACAAAAAGTAAGAGAAAAGAATGATTAGAAATAGTGTTGAAAATACCAAATCTATCTGGATTATCCCTTAAAATTAAGTCATAAATAAAACAGTTACAATTATTTTTTGGGTATGAATTGCTTTATTGAAACTAACTGTGGGAACATTTAAATGTTTTAAATGATAATTTTCTGTAAAACGTGGCACTTCTGCGTCAGCTTTTCCTGGTCAATTTTGACATCTCTGGCTTGCCGTACAATGTTCCGCGATGCCACTGGAAAGCCCGTAACGGAGCTTCCATTCGATGCGAACGGACAATTGGTTTAAATTATGCTAGCGCGAGGTGTCCGCGTATGGGGGGTGGGTGTTCGAGCGGTCCGCGGTACACACGTGTCCCGAATCGTGGCCTCTGATCCGTACGGACCACGGAAAATCCGTGATCCGTTACACCCCTAATATTTAGAGTAAAGTTCCTGATAGAGTTTTTCAACATACTGAGAAATCGTTTTTGTATCTTCACTTATTGAATCGCCAATTCTAATCTGACGTAGACAGAAAATTTCAAAGTTTCTCTTTTCTAAATTGAAGAAATATTTTGTACCTTTTTCACCTTGTTCTAACCATTTTCTGATAGATCTAATAAATGCTCCTCGTGCTTTTTCTTCATAAACTTTATTCAATTCTGATTGCAAAGAAAATAACGAGTTTTGTTCTAGATCAGATAAATTGTTTTTTTCATTGATGATCATTTTCCTATTTTTCCTATTAGTTCAGATTCTCTTTTTTGTTTTGCTATAGCGATTATTTTGTCCAAGTGATATTGCCAAAGATCTTATTTCAGACTTCATTAATTTCCAACAATTTGCATATTTATTTAATGTAAATGCTTGTTTCCAGTATCTATCAATGAGTTTTTCTACTCTGTCACTAAATTATTCGTTGTTTAATAATGAATTATTCAATTTCCAGTAGTCTACGTTACATTTGGGTTCATTATTTCCCATTTTAATTTTAATGGACACTGTATTGTGGTCAGAAAAACATTGGGTATGATTTCAACAGAATCCACTTTATCTTCTACGTCACTAGATATAAGCCAAAAATCAATTGGGGAACATTGAGATCTGTCTTTATTGATCCAAGAATATATTGGCTTGTCAGGGTGTTTATGTCTCCATATGTCAATTAAGTCAAGTCTATTACTGTCATGGCAGCCCCTGCCTCTGTCCCTCCCACTGCTGCTGCTCATCAGGTCGATCACCTGCACCTGTCCGTCCTCCTACATAAGTCTGCTTCCCTGCTCCAATCACTGCCGGAACGTCTTGCTACGCAGCTCGATTACCAGCCCAGATTACCAGCCTGCCTAAACCTCTGTTTTCTCCACGCTTAGGAATACAAGTTCATGCTCTGCCTACCTGCCTACCTGCCTGCCTGCCTGCCTGCCTGCCACGCCCCTGTGCATCCACACGGTGTTTTCCGCGACAACGCTGCCACTCAGCTGGGATCGTCTTCCTGTTTTCCACCACGCTTCAAGCTCTGCTCAAGGCCAGTCAAAGGATCCTGCTGCCGTTATCTCCTCACGGATCGCTTTTTAAGACTGCCACAAGACAACAACAAAGTTAAGGACTATTCATCTCAGCTCCTTCGTCTTTCCCTCTGACGGCACCCTCGTCTCCAGCTCCCCTGTCGTCTGGCGGCGTTACTGCGCCAAACCTGCTTGACTCTCCATCTACCAGCAATAATAAATATAAGTCCATTCCACTCCTGGGTCTGTCATTTTTGGGTGGTCTTGTCACTAGCCCTGACAATTACTTATGTTTTTCAACTCTTTTGTGTCTTTTTTTCTGGGGGGAAATCTATCAAGATGTCCATTCATTACTACAAAATCTCCACCCCATAAAATTTCAATGTTGGGATATTTTTGTAAGTGTTTTCATTTGTACTTCCAGCATTAAAAATATTACATTGTTGCTTGTTTGATTATTGGAGCCATATGTATTTATTAGAATAAAATTAAATTGGTCAACATTCCCGCAAGTATAATCCATCTCCCATTTTTGCCAATAAATGCGTCAAAGAATTTCGCTTAAATTTGGCCTGTAAAAATACCCCTGCTGACCTGTTGCTACCAAAAAGAAAACACATAACATTTACCCACTGACTTCTCCAAAACTCCCGATCTGCTTCAGAAGCGTGTGTCTCTTGAATAAAATAAAAGTCTGCATTTTTGTTTTGGCAATATAAAAAACACATTTTCTTTTCAGTTGGTCTCTGATACCCCTGACATTCACAGTCAAAACAGACAACGACATAAAGAACTATAAGGAACAAGAAATAAGAAGAGAACTTTGTAACTTCTTGGTTTTGTTCAGGAACCGCTGCACATATTCGGTATGCCTAAAACTTAACGGTTAACTGTTTGATTATGTTATACTGATCTCTTAAAACGTAGTTCAGCTTAACTCAGTAATATTTCCGTTCATGAAAGCCCTGTTTCCAACGTAGTAAGCTTTCCCTCCTTTCTTCCTGGCCGCCTGCTACAGGTGGCTGCGAGCTTCTTTATCAGCAGATGTGAGATCTTCCTGGAGACGGAGATGATGATCCAGTAGGTAGACGTTCTTAGAATTTTTCCATAGGAGATCTCTGGCTGACCGGGACAGGAACCTGATGATTATGGGTCGAGGAGGTTGATTGGTTCCATTCCCCTTTCTTTAATTTTTTCAGTCACTGCTGCAATAATGGTGGATTGTAGCTCAGACAAAGTCGGCTCAATAGAAGAGGTTTTATCAGGATTCTGCTTTTCTTCTCCTCTCACCTTCTTGGGGGGCTGTTTCACGGGTGTATTTGGCGTTGATGAGCATTCTTCATAATCTTTCATTTGACATGCATAAGAGGGAGTTTCTTGGATGTGTCGTTTCTCCTTAGAGGGATCCACTTCCATATTTTCCGATGAACCGCTGCGGTTAAGTGAGCCGCGGTTTTCTTTAGATTTTTTCATCCTAGTTATTTTAGAACTAACGCACTAGTTTGAAGAATGTTCACGGGAAAACCTGTCACAAACAAGATATTCTTTGTTTTAAGGCAAAAAGTCGGTGGAAAAAACAGTTTGTGCAACAAAATCCAAGCTTTAAAAACTGACAGAAGTTTCATGCGTGTGGTCGCGGTCGCCATCTTGGCTCCTGCAGCACAGTACCTAGGTTCCTATTTTCTGGCTGCGCTGGCTGAGGTAGGCGCCTTGAACCCGCCCCTTTCCCGCGATATTTCATGACGGCCCACATGTGACGTCAGTGCAAGAAACCAACCAACATGCACCGAAATCCAGGCAATTTGCGCAGCACCGCGTCCGCCTGCATGATCTGGAACACACCTTATGTTTTGAACGGCCTGAAACCAGTGGATTGGCGCCTCCTGCAGCTGCACGCGTTCCTGTCAGCTGAGAAGTTGGACAGGTGTGAAGAAAAATAGAGGGGTGGAGGTGTAGAATGAGTTCAGCAGCGGGTCTCTCCAAGGAGGAAGAATGGAAGGAAGGAAAGATCAACTTTGTAGAATGTTTTTTTAAGTCAGTCATAGAATTACATTCTTTAACCCATGGTTCAATACAGCAGAACTCTAAATTAACAACCACCAAATGTGGGTTAAACTACAATTTGGGGGGCAGTAAATCTCTTTCTCTTTGACAGGTGAGTCTCTGTTCTTCATCTCTGAGGCTCAAACATAACCATGAGGGAGTCTGCTTCTCCCTCCACTCTTGACCACCACAAACATCCATCCCAAACTTGGTTCAAACATTTCATCCTGACTTTGTTGAACAGATTTAATGGATTTCATTGTCACATTCACCGTGGCACAAGGTGCGTTCAAGGGCTGCGTGGAATTTCCACACTTCTGTACTTGCATTAAGAGCTGCTATTGCTGCATTCTGGTGTAATGGGAATTTCTAGCATTTACTCACACTGACCTCAGCCAACACAAATACACTCATTTGGAGCTTCATTTCATTGTGACTCACAACTAAAAAAACTGATCTGTAAGATTACACACAAATATGCAAAAATAATGCATTTATTTATATATAAGCAAGTTTTTATATGCATGACACAAAAAAATTAAAATAAATATTTTAGTTTTCATCACTAGTTTTAATCTTTACTCTTGTGTGATTTTAAAAAAAAACACATAAAAAATCAAATACTTAAATAAATGTCAAGATATTAAAAAATGACTAAAAATGAATATTTTTCATGTTCTGATAGAAATAAAAAGACATAATGAATGTATAATTTACATTGTAAAGCTGATTGTGATCTGCTTTGTCAAGAAAAATACAATAAAAAACAAAAAAAAGTGTCTTTCAGCTTCAATCCAGTTCAGTGTTCTGTCTGATTCCATTGAAAACCAGACCTTTGGTGTTTGAAGCTTTTCAATCATGGAAGTAGAAAACCTTTTGGATCAAATCTTGAGGAAAACATCTCATTTGACTTTAAGGGAGCTGTTTTACTGCAGAAAGTCAAAAGGACGCAGACTGACTGACAAAAATGTTTCTTCTCTAAATATGAACTCTGGAGTTCCAGGAAAACTGCCTCAGTTCTTCCCTCAGATTATTTCCTCTTTTCTTCAGTAGATTTCACACAAACTCTGGAATGAAGACAAGAGAATTGGGATGTTTTTATTGTCAAATGATCAGAAACAACTTTTCTGTGGAGAACAAAGAAATGAAGACACAAATCTTCAATCAGAAGTTGTCAAATGGAGCAAAAAGTCAGAAAAAAAAGTTGTAAATGTTCTTTCTGCAAGAACAGGTGAATGTGGTGATTCTTGTTTCTGTGGAGAACAAACACACAAATCCACATTCTAGAGATGTTTCATTTATCTCTTTATTTCTGACGACAAACACGACTCCAGAGAATATTAACATTTAAAATGTTTAGTTCAAAATGACTGAAAGCAGAGAAATCACTGAAAACAAACTTTTTCACGTTTTTTTCATAAACTTCAGGAACTATTTGAGTTTACAGAACTCTGCTGAGTCTCCAACAGCAGAACCCACCTCCACTCCAGCATGCAGCGTCTGAGTGAATGTGGTCTGGACTCTGTGGAGGAGAGTCATGCTTTCAGAGACGCTGTAGAAGGACAGAACACCTGCTCTGTGATCCAGGTACACTCCTACTCTGGAGGGAACAGGAGCTGAGATGGAAGTTTTTATGTTGTTGTGGAGAAATGAGAAACTGTCTGGAGAACAATATAATGCCCAAGATTTGTCATTACAACCAAATCCACTTTCATATCCAGATCTACTGATGTTCTTGTATGAGACTGCTACACAAACATAGTTTCCTCTCCACTCCACCTCCCAGTAACAACGTCCAGTCAGACTCTCTCTACTCAGAACCTGACCATAATAAGTAAATCTGTCTGGATGATCAGAATCAAACTGAGGTTTTTTCTTACGTGTCACCTTTCTGTTCTCCTCTGACAGTAACAGATGTTTGTATGCTGTGTTTGGATCCAGTGTGAGATGACATGAATATCTGAAGAAGTCAGCTCTGCTCTTTGGTTCTGACAGTAAAACATCCACATGAGTGACTGTCAGTGAGATGTTTGTCCATTCCTCTCTCAGAAAGTCCTGCAGTTTGTCTCTGAGCTCTGACACAGCTGCTGTCACATCCTCAAAGTATCTGAGAGGACGGACGTTGATGCTGGATGAGTGTGTGGACTCACTGAGTGGTGGCAGTGAGACGTAGTTGAGCAGAAACTGGTTGTGATCCTCTGTGAGTGAGAGCTGCTTCAGCTCAGCGTCTCTCCTCTTCAGCTCAGTGATCTCCTGCTCCAGCTCCTCCTGAACATCTTTGACTCCACTCACTTCAGTTTGCTGCTGGGATCTGATCTGCTGCTTCACATCACAGCTTCTCTGCTGGATGAGACGGATCATCTGAGTGAAGATCTTCTCACTGTCCTTCACTGCTTGATCAGCAGAGTGATTGATGGCCTCCACCTCCTGTTGAAGCAGCTTCACCTCCTTCTCTCTGTCCTGGATTCTCTGCTGGATTTCTTCTTGACTCTCCTCCAGATCTCTCTGCCTCTCAGTCCTTTCTGCTGCAGCTGAGACTGTGTCATGTCCTCTATGTTCATCCACAGGGCAGAGATAACAGATACACTTCTGATCAGTGCGACAGAACATCTTCATCACCTCATCATGAATGGAGCAGATGTTCTCCTGCAGGTTCTTGGAGGGTTCCACCAGCTTGTGTTTCTTCAATGCATCTGCATCCAAATGAGGCTGAAGGTGTTTCTCACAGTAAGAGGCCAGACAGATCAAACAGGACTTGATGGCTTTGAGTTTTCTTCCAGAACAAACATCACAGGACACATCTTCAGGTCCAGCATAGCAGTGATCAGCAGCAGGAGCAGCTTGGAGTCCAGTCTTCTTCAGCTGCTCCACCAAAGCTGCTATCATGGTGTTTTTCTTCAGAACAGGCCTCGGTGTGAAGGTCTCCCTACACTGAGGACAGCTGTGGATTTTCTCCTCTTCATCCCAGAATCCTTCAATACACTTCATGCAGTAGCTGTGTCCACAGGGAATAGTCACCGGATCCTTCAGCAGATCCAGACAGATGGAACAGCTGAAGGTTTCTTGATCCAGATCCACTCCTTTCTGCGCCATTTCTCCTCTCTGACACACAGACTGTGTGAGTTTCACTTCTTCAGAAACCAGCCTGACTCTGATCCTCCAATCAGATGGTTTCACAGTCAACTCAGCCAATCAGCTTCTTCCTGTTGGTTACACCCATCACGACAGAGGAGGAGCTGCAGATCAGGAACCTTAAAGAGGAAGGCTTTTGACGTTTTATGAAAAGTCAGCAAGTGAGACTCTGGATCTATGAAGTGATATTTATGACACTAAATTGAGAGAAAAAGACAGAAAAATCTTTTTGCTTTTATGAAGGAAGTGCTAAAACTATAACTTTATAGACTTTGTATTGGATCATAAAACAATGAAGAATTTATTTTATTTATCTTAACAGCAGCAGTAAGTAGAGAAAAGGATGACGGCTATATAAAATCTTGTTTATTTTTTCATCAGTGTTTCACTACCTTCCAGAAGGAGTTAATAAATACACAGATTTCCTTCATTTAATGCCAGTTGTTTCACATTGAACAACAGGAACTGTGTGGACATCATTTCCCACAATGCATTGTTTTCTTGTCATCAAGGCGGCTTAAAGATTTTTTTTTTATTGACAAAAGATGTCACATTAAATGTAAAAAGTTAGAAATGTACATTGGAACTAAAAGAAACACATTTTTAAACCAAAAAAAGACAAGAATAAAATTAAGTAAGTAAATAAAATACAAAGACATAATGAGTAATAAATTAAGGGTTATCAAAAAGCTGCAGATCACATATAATATCTTGAAGTTTCAGAGCATGTTTATTTTCCATGAAAATAATAAGCAGAGTTCTTTCTGAAATGTAAAAAAGATAGTTTGGGCTTCATAAATCGGCATTTGTGTATATAACATTTTCCAAGGATAATTATAACATTTAAGATAAATTCTGTAGTTTTGTTTTCCAAAATGAACCCAAAAATGACATTCTTAATAAAAAAAATCTGTTAAGTATGGAATTTTGGTAAAAAGCTAATCATGTACATCATCCCAAAAGGCATTAGAATAACAACATTCAAAGAATAGATGTTCAGTTATTTTCTATTTTGTCGTCATAAATAGAACAACAATTTTCAGGAATTCCAAATCATTTTCTAAGTAATTCTTTGGAGGGGTATATACCTGTAAATGTTTTAAAGAGAACCTCTTTAGCTTTGGGACGGATAGGAAGTTTCATATATTTAGTTCTAATTTATTTCTTTTTTGAATTATTAAAATGCTGGGTTATTGAGTTTGGGTTGGAAATATAGGGAAAAGACATTTCATTAAAATATTCTCTGATTTGATGATTAGGGAGTTTGGCAGTTAACATGTCATGTCCATTAATTAGAAGTTTAGGGATAGTAGGATATCTGTAAATAATATTATAAAACAAAGCAGAGACGGAGTTCAACATATTTTGAGGAATGGTCTTCATAATTTTTCCCAAATCTTTTCTATTTATTTGTAAATCATACTTAACTGTGAAATCCTCAAAAGACATGAGGGTAGCATTGTCATTAAATAAATGCATTAAGGACCAGATTCCATTTTCAAACCATTTTGGTACAAAGAGGGATTTGTTTCTGGTAGTTATGTATTGGCAGTTCCATAGAGGAGTGTTATGAGGACTGTAATCATGTTTGTAAATGAGTTTCCAATAAAGAAGAACTTGCTGATGGAAAGAGGAGAGTTGAATGGGAAGCTTTGTAATGTTAAAATCACAACTAAGTTAGAATTGGATTTCTCCTAGGTTGTAAAATATTTTATTAGGAATAGTAAACCAAATACTATTTTGATTTTTAACAAATGTTTTGAGCCAGTTTATTTTTAGGGTTCCATAAAGGCTGTTAAACTCTATAGCTTGTAGGACTCCATCTTCATATTTCTTTTTTTTAATTATCTTGTTTAATATAGTGCGTTTTCCTCTTCCATATTAAATTAAAATTAATCGATTTAATGGCTTGTTTAGGGACACCTACTGAATAGGTCGGATATATAAATCTTGATATGCTCTCAATTTTGGTGAGGAGAATCCTACCAACAATGGACAGATCTCTCTGTGCCCAATTATTTAGAAGAGATGAACGTTTTTCCATTTTGTCCCAAATATTAAGTTTTTCTAAATCTCTTTTGTCTTTAGTTATATGCATTCCAAGGTATTTAACAGTAGATTTAATAGGAATATTGCATGAGTTAGATAATATACATGGCTTTATAGCTAAGATCTCACATTTGTTTAAGTTCAGTTTGAGGCCTGAAGCTTTTGAAAAGGTGTCAATAGTTCTAAGTGTTATAGGGATGTCCTGAAGATTATTTAGAAAAATTGTTGTATCATCGGCTAGTTGGCTTATTGAAATTTCCGTTTTTTTACTGACAGTTTACCAAAGTCAGCATGTTTAATTAACAAAGAGAGCATTTCTGTTGCTGCAATAAAACGAAATGGTGAAATCGGGCAACCTTGTTTTATTCCTTTGCTAATAATAAATCTTTGAGATGTACCCTGGGGTAAACAAACAGAGCTATTAGTATCATTATAAAAGGTTTTAACTATGTTAATAAAATTATGACCAAAACCAAAGAATTGAAGAGTTTGAAACATAAAATTGTGCTCAATCATGTCAAAGGCCTTGGAAAAATCTAAGAATAGAATAAAAGCTTCCGTATCAATCAGTTGTTCATAGTCAATCAAATCCAGAACTAGGCGTAAATTATTATGAATTGAGCGACCTTTAATAAATCCTGATTGAGTTTCAGAGATTATTTGGGTTATACCTGATTTGAGTCTGTTTTGCAAATAGTTAGTAGTTTATAATCAGTTTTTAAAAGGTCTTAAATTATCAAGATATGTGGAGTCTTTACCCGGCTTGGGGGTAAGGGTGATAACACCCTGTTTCATTGTATGTGTTAAAGATCCATTTTTAATGACCTCTTTAAACACTTCAAACATTAACTCTTTGATATGATCCCAGAAGAATTTATAAAAATTACTATTCAGTCTGTCACATCCTGGAGCTTTATCAATGGACAGACAACTTAAAGCCTTTTCTAATTCTTGGAAAGTTATTTCTGAATCACAAGAGTTTTTAAAATTGTCGTCAATCTTAGGTATCAAATCTTTAATTGACTGGAAAAAAGATAACGTGAGGAATTCAGAGTAGGATGAAGTGTACAGCTCGCTATAAAATGAGATTATTTCTTTAGAGATCTTTTTAGGATCAGAGCATAATTGATTATCATTCATTGTGGCACAAGGTGCGTTCAAGGGCTGCGTGGATTTTCCACACTTCTGTACATACATTAAGAGATTCTATTGCTGCATTCAGGTGTAATGGGAATTTCTAGCATTTAGTCACACTGACCTGAGTCAACACAAATACACACATTTGGAGCTCCATTTCATTGTGACTCACAACTACAACACTGATCTGTAAGATTACACACAATTATGCAAAAATTATGCATATATTTTTATATAAGCATGTTTTTATATGCATGACATAAAAAAACATCAAAATAAATATTTTAGTTTTCATCACTAGTTTTAATCTTTACGCTTCTGTGATTTTTAAAAAAAACATAAAATATCAATTTCTTAAATAAATGTCTTCAATAAATGAACATTTTTCATGTTCTGATAGAAATAAAAAGTATAATTTACATTGTAAAGCTGATTGTGATCTGCCTTCTCAAGAAAAATACTACAAAAAAGAAAAAAGTGTCTTTCAGCTTCAATCCAGTTCAGTGTTCTGTCTGATTCCATTGAAAACCAGACCTTTGGTGTTTGAAGCTTTTCAATCATGGAAGTAGAAAACCTTTTGGATCAAATCTTGAGGAAAACATCTCATTTGACTTTAAGGGAGCTGTTTTACTGCAGAAAGTTAAAAGGACGCAGACTGACTGACAAAAATGTTTCTTCTCTAAATATGAACTCTGGAGTTCCAGGAAAACTGCCTCAGTTCTTCCCTCAGATTATTCCCTCTTTTCTTCAGTAGATTTCACACAAACTCTGGAATGAAGACAAGAGAATTGGGATGTTTTTATTGTCAAATGATCAGAAACAACTTTTCTGTGGAGAACAAAGAAATGAAGACACAAATCTTCAATCAGAAGTTGTCAAATGGAGCAAAAAGTCAGCAAACAAAGTTGTAAATGTTCTTTCTCCAAGAACAGGTGAATCTGGTGATTCTTGTTTCTGTGGAGAACAAACACACAGAAAGTCTTTGATTGTGACATCACTGATTCTATTTGTGTTGCAGCTTCCTCCAGGTCACATGACAACAACACAAAAACATGAACACAACATTTGTGTGAAATCTCAACTCAAACAGTCAAATCCAAAGGTTCAAAGAAACGACAAGAAAACAAATTTTACTCCAAAAAGTTTGAGATTCATCTTCAAAAATGTCTCAAATCCACATTCTAGAGATGTTTCATTTCTCTCTTTATTTCTGACAACAAACACGACTCCAGAGAATATTAACATTTAAAATGTTTAGTTCAAAATGACTGAAAGCAGAGAAATGACTGAAAACAAACTTTTCACATTTTTTCATAAACTTCAGGAACTATTTGAGTTTACAGAACTGCTGAGGCTCCAACAAAACCCAACCCCACTCCAGCATGCAGCGTCTGAGTGAATGTGGTCTGGACTCTGTGGAGGAGAGTCATGCTTTCAGAGACGCTGTAGAAGGACAGAACACCTGCTCTGTGATCCAGGTACACTCCTACTCTGGAGGGAACAGGAGCTGAGATGGAGGTTATTATGTTGTTGTGGTAAAATGAGAAACTGTCTGGAGAACATTCTAATGCCCAAGATTTATCATTTAAACCAAATCCACTTTCATATCCAGATCTACTGATGTTCTTGTATGAGACTGCTACACAAACATATTTTCCTCTCCACTCCACCTCCCAGTAACAACGTCCAGTCAGACTCTCTCTACTCAGAACCTGAACATAATAAGTAAATCTGTCTGGATGATCAGAATCAAACTGAGGTTTTTCCATACGTGTCACCTTTCTGTTCTCCTCTGACAGTAACAGATGTTTGTGTGCTGTGTTTGGATCCAGTGTGATCTGACATGAATATCTCTTTGGTTCTGACAGTAAAACATCCACATGAGTGACTGTCAGTGAGATGTTTGTCCATTCCTCTCTCAGAATGTCCTGCAGTTTGTCTCTGAGCTCTGACACAGCTGCTGTCACATCCTCAAAGTATCTGAGAGGACGGACGTTGATGCTGGATGAGTGTGTGGACTCACTGAGTGGTGGCAGTGAGACGTAGTTGAGCAGAAACCGGCTGGGATCCTCTGTGAGTGAGAGCTGCTTCAGCTCAGCGTCTCTCCTCTTCAGCTCAGTGATCTCCTGCTCCAGCTCCTCCTGAACATCTTTGACTCCACTCACTTCAGTTTGCTGCTGGGATCTGATCTGCTGCTTCACATCACAGCTTCTCTGCTGGATGAGACGGATCATCTGAGTGAAGATCTTCTCACTGTCCTTCACTGCTTGATCCGCAGAGTGATTGATGGCCTCCACCTCCTGTTGAAGCAGCTTCACCTCCTTCTCTCTGTCCTGGATTCTCTGCTGGATTTCTTCTTGACTCTCCTCCAGATCTCTCTGCCTCTCAGTCCTTTCTGCTGCAGCTGAGACTGTGTCATGTCCTCTATGTTCATCCACAGAGCAGAGATAACAGATACACTTCTGATCAGTGCGACAGAACATCTTCATCACCTCATCATGAATGGAGCAGATGTTCTCCTGCAGGTTCTTGGAGGGTTCCACCAGCTTGTGTTTCTCCAATGCATCTGCATCCAAATGAGGCTGAAGGTGTTTCTCACAGTAAGAGGCCAGACAGATCAAACAGGACTTGATGGCTTTGAGTTTTCTTCCAGAACAAACATCACAGGACACATCTTCAGGTCCAGCATAGCAGTGATCAGCAGCAGGAGCAGCTTGGAGTCCAGTCTTGTTTAGCTGCTCCACCAAAGCTGCTATCATGGTGCTTTTCTTCAGAACAGGCCTCGGTGTGAAGGTCTCCCTACACTGAGGACAGTTGTGGATTTTCTCCTCTCCATCCCAGAATCCTTCAATACACTTCATGCAGTAGCTGTGTCCACAGGGAATAGTCACCGGATCCTTCAGCAGATCCAGACAGATGGAACAGCTGAAGGTTTCTTGATCCAGATCTCCTCCTTTCTGCGCCATTTCTCCTCTCTGACACAAAGACTGTGTGAGTTTCACTTCTTCAGAAACCAGCCTGACTCTGATCCTCCAATCAGATGGTTTCACAGTCACCTCAGCCAATCAGCTTCTTCCTCTTTTTTGTCCTTTTGCTTCAGAGTTTACAGAAAACTTTACTGCATCTCATAAATATTTGTTGCTTTTACTGTCAGTCAAAGATCATAAAGAGTAAAGTACAAAGTTCTTCATGGTTATTGACAAATGTTGTGTTTTAGCAACAACAGTTAGAAGTTGTTTGGAATAAATTCAAGTGAAACTCTGGATCAATGAAGTGACATTTATGACACTAAATTGAGAGAAATAGACGGAAAACTCCTATTGTTTTTCTGAAGGAAGTGCTAGAACTTTAACTTTATAGACTTTTTTATTGGAGCATAAAACAATGAAGGTTTATTTCTATTTTTCTTAACAGCAGCAGTAAATAGAGAAAATGATGACGGCTCACCATAAATTTAGACCTTGTCCACACGTAGGCGGGTATTTCTACAAACGCATATCTTCTTACCTCAGTTTTATAAAAAGTGTTGCGTCCACACATGATCGTATTAAAAATAATTCCATCCACACGTCCCCGCGTACTTGCGCTCTTGGACGTGGTTATGATCTTGCCAGAACCGTAGTTGGCAGTGTTTTCCTACAAGTAAGTGTAAATTTATCTCGTATTTTGCGTCCAGGTCGGACCCAAAACTCAGACGGCATCTTTCTTGAGTGACACTCCTTCAGCAGGAGGAGGAAGAGATATTTGGTGTAAAACATCCGACTGCAAAGCGCTTCTTCTCCTTTGCTCCTCGACAGGAAGTAGTAATTGAGTTTGTAAAACAAAGCAAGTAAAAAGCGCCTGTACCAGAGTAATAAGTAACACACTCCTCGGGTCCATGCTGACCACTGTCTGACATAAACAGCGGCGGATCTATAGCTGTGTTTCCAATACATATTTGCGCAAAACTTTATCGAAATTCTTGGAATTTGAAAAAACACAGTTTCAAAATGACACTGTTTCCATGAAATCATCATTTTGCGATACAGCACAAACCAACTCACGCGATAAGTCATTAAAAACACGGCGATGGATGAGATGAAGTATTTTTTTTTTTATTTGATTCACTGATAAAGGAGCGTTGCGGTGACGTCACAGCTCTGTCTTGTGAGCGCATGCCGTGCAGTCTATTGACAGTCTCAGGTGCGCGTGAGAAACCTGTTCAGCGGTTTTTAAATAAATAACCATTCTAATTATGAAGCTGTTGGCCTTTTTTTCTGTCTGAAAACAGGATAAGGTCGATTTAAGTTTGTCAGAGCACATACAAAAAAAGAAAGTTTGTCTGCACTCGCGCTCTTCCTCAAAGGAGACTTCTGCGTCTTACTCAGACTCCAAGCTGCAGAGGTGCAGCTACAGATGAAGCGATGAGGAAATCTTGGTGATTTTATTATGGAAGAGCTGAATGATTCCGTATGACACGCAACTTCTAATGATCTGTGAAGTTGTTGGATCTCTCGTGGCGCCCGCTGTGCTGCGCTCAGGACAGACGCTTCATACAAAGAGGGGCATCTATTTTGAAAAAAAGTGTTTCCGTTACAGTTTTGCGAAAAAAGTCTGTTTCGATACTCCCCAAATACCACCTCCTCTGAGCGCAAAAACTCTTTTTTTTTCGAAAATTAGTTTTTTTTTCAAAATAATGGTGTTTCCATTAGCAGAATTTATTATCGAAATTCCAGTTTGTGAAATTTCAAAATTAATGGAAACGCAGTTTTCCAAAATCTTCACTTTGGCCGGAGTTTTCCAAATGTACCATTTTGAGTGACTTAAAATGCCGTTTTGTGTGGACGATAGGCCAAAACGTATAAAAATATATTTGTTTTAGCAGATACCCGCCTACACGTGGACAGGGCCTTATTCTGATTGAAAACGCCATTAATAACTTGTGTTGTTGACATTTTTTATGAGAGTTCATTTGCTGCAGCAGGATGATCCAATGCTAAACAATGTTTCATTTTTTAATAGCAGAGAATGCAAATAATCCAAGATTTCTCTTCAGTACTATAGCCTAGCTGACCCAGTTACAACTCAGTAAACCCTCATATTCCTGCTACTATCAGCTCTGAAGACTTCCTTACATGTTTTGATAATCAAATCTCAAATATTAGACACAAATTGAACAAGGTTATTCCCTCTACCAGCCCTGAGCAAACTGAAACAGTAGAAATGAAGGCATCCATAGAAACGTCTGTAACTTTAGACTGCTTCACTGCTGTGGACCAAACAGAAATAACATCAGTTATTACATCCTCCAAAACTTCCACTAGTCTCTTAGACCCAATCCCCACTAAACCTTTAAAGAAATCTGCCCGCTTAATTAGTGACTCCATATTAACCATAATAAATACCTCTCTAGAAACTGGTTATGTGCCTCAGTCTTTTAAATATGCGGTTGTTAAACCTCTTTTGAAGAAGCCCAGCCTCGATCCTGACATTCTGGCCAACTATAGACCAATATCTAATCTCCCATTTATTTCTAAAATCCTAGAAAGAGTTGTAGTTAAACAGCTACAGCGCCACCTACAGGACTTGAAGATTTCAGTCAGGGTTCAGACCTCACCATAGCACTGAAACTGCACTGGTTAGAGTTACTAATGACTTGTTATTGGCTTCAGATAAAGGACTAATCTCTATTCTGGTCCTGTTAGACCTCAGCGCAGCCTTTGATACCATCGACCACAGCATCTTACTCCAGAGACTAGAGCATGACGATCAGAGTATCTGCCCTCCAATTGTTTGAATCCTATGTAGCCCCATCACTCAGTGCTACATCAACTTATAACCTACTGAGGCGTGATGGGGGATTGGGTTCGTTGAGCTATGGTAGCTCCCAATCGGGTTACCGGTTTAAGTTTCAAGAGTTAGTGTGTTCGAACCATAGACATAATATATAATTAGACGAATCATCTCTGACGTCACCTATTGACTTCCACAGCCCCCAAAGTGAAGCCTGAATATTCAGCTCATGGCCGCAGCCATATTGGCTGGAGTTAACTCCGCCTCACACGGATGTTCCACATATGGAGTGAAGGGGCGGGACCGAACGGACTCCCATTTACCCAGACATGTTTTAGTTCACGCCCACAGCTCCTGCCGCTGGTCCGACTTCGGTGCCTTTATGCTAACGGCTAACAGCTTCAATTCTCCAGCAAAGCAGCACCGCGGTGGATTATTTACATCATGAATCTTTACAGGTAAGTAATTGTTGTTTTACACATAATGTGCAGAGCGGTGGAAGTGACTTTTAGACAACAAGGAGAACGTATTTTCCTGTACTACGTGTTTAGAACGAACTGAACAGCCGCTCATCACAAGTTTGAACATCTTATTTCTGTGGTCTCAAGCTATCTTATTGTAGGTCTTATATACATATTAAAAAAAAATACACCACAACATTAATAGATGAATGTGTAAAATTTAATTTGTATCTAATGTTAAATAAAATTGTTGATATATTATTACACAATGCTGTGATTACAATAAAAGGAGTCTTTCTTTTAACTTTTTAATTAAGTTATTCATGTCAACTTCTTAAAGCTGGAGCTAATATTTGAGTTAACCCTTTAAACACAGTCACAGTGAAGCAGAATGAACTACTGTAGTAATATCAGTCAAAATGTGATGTTCAGGTGTGAAGAGGTTAAACATGACTGATGGTTCATCCTCTTCTGCTGACAATCCAAACTAAATACTCTGATGTTTCCTTCAAAGTAATTTTCTTAAAAGATTTGTTTAAAGACATTCACATGTATTTTGAGCATAAACAAGATGTTTATGTCTTATTTTGTGCATTTAACATACCTTTGCAAAACAGCACATGTATAAATATTTTTCAATTAAAATCTATTGTCTTTTCTTTACAATTACAGTTTGGATTCATGGTGATGTCATTTCTATTCATCACAAGAAATTCAACAAAACCACAAAGCAACGTGACCTTGACAGGGATCGTCATCTCCTGGTTCAGCTGAGGCAGACGGTGGTGGAGCTCCTTTATTTTTAAGCTCACAAGGAAGAGCAGCTCCTGGTTCTGTCATCACTGAGGAGGACGTGAACAGGCGACGTCTGGATTCTGGAGCTGGTCATTGTGATCCGAGAGAACGTCCAGCAGCTGCAGTGTTACACCCAGCAGCATTAAACTTTTTTTTCTCCTTTATTTCTTACCAAAATGTTTTTCAGTAGATATAAATGTACTCTTTAGGATCATTTATTAGGTTGTTTAAATATAAAAAACAGACAGTGATATCATAGATGATGCTTTCTAACCATCATCTATGTTTAATGAGCTCCCTACTTGAAATAAACAGAAACAAATTCAGAATTGTCAATGATTAATGCTTGTGATGTTTGATTTAAATCAATTTTATCTGTTTCAAAAAAATTTTGAACATTGACTTTGACCACATTTCCTTTTCTTACTTGTTTGTTAAACAGTGAATAAACAGAAGAGACTGGTCACTCAAAATATGTTAAACATGATTTTATTGAATCACACACATCAGCAAAAGTCATCTCTACAGTTAGTTAGAATTAGAATTTTACAGCCTTAAAGTGTAAATGCTGGATTGTTTTGGATTATAAACCCACTCACCACCACCAGAAGAAGACCTGGAGAGGAACATACAAGAGAAACATTATTTTAAATTGAATTAAAATTAGAATCACAAGACAAAGATAAAAATAAATAATAAAACATGTACAATTTTTTTTAATTCAATATTTAAATTATATGTTCCTATTAACTGAAAGTTTTCTGTATGTCTTCACATTCTAACTTTAAACATATGACTCACCTGTGTGATGTCAGTCACTTTACATGAAGAGATTCTGGTATTACTGTAGCAGATCTGAATCATGTGCTTATATTTTAGGGCTTTGATAAATGGAAAAAAACTACCAAAAAATACTGAGAAAACGTCATATTTTTTAAACCTTAAACATCATAGATATAACTGTTAAAAACATTGACGTAACGACATTTTGAGAATAAAAAAAAAATCGAATTACTGGAACTAAAATGAACGTTTCATTTCCGCCAATATAAAGTTCTTCTTTTTAGTACTTACCAGAGAAAAGACACCAGAAGACTCCTAAAAGGCGTGTTAGAACAGTTTACAGCACATCAGCAGGACAAAAACCGAACTATAGCGCTCATGCTAACGCTAAATCTGTAGCAGACCCCAAAACACCGGAGTTCTGCTCCCAGAATCCACCGCGATCGTCATCTGTCAATCAGAAGGCCACGCCCCCTCATTAAGCGAAAATAAATGCTGTTTTAAAAAAAATCTACAAACTTAGAAAAAAATTCACTCCCCTCAGAGTTGTCATGGATCAAATATGTAGCTATTGATGAAATAAAAACTTTAAGCACCAGGCATTAAAGGGTTTTTGAGAGGGCTGAAAATGAGGTTTTTAACATGGGAGTCAATGGGAATTTGCTCACTCTAAGCACCAGCCTCTCTGGTCAGTGCCGGTACTGCAACGTTTTGGTACTTCCGGGTAGGCTTCACTTTCGGTCTGGCAGTGTGGGGGGTTGGTTCGAACTCAAAGTAGACAGTTAAGCCTTCCTCAAACAAATGGAACACCAGACAACCATTTAAAACTGAACACTGATGTAACTTCAATAAACAAATATTTGAACATAAAAACAAACCAGAATATTGGGCAATATATGTTGGTTTTTCACCATATACCTTAAACGAAAAATAAATACTTGCCACAATTGAAATTTCAACCCCTAACAGATCACTTAATAGACTGTTTGCGTATGTTCGTTTGCACAGATATTACAATATATTCAACACTCATGAAAAATAACAAACTGGGCCCATACTCACTCACTCACTCATTCACACAGTTAGTTACCCCCGGGGGAAAACTCGTTGTAGGCCTGAAAACTTCTTCAGCCTCCAGTTGCAAAGCTGTCCCTTATCCGCCGAGTAGCTTTCACCGTTGCTCCGCCATTACGCAGCCTCCTGCTGTCCGCAAGGGGAATATCCGATGCGCTATTCTTTCGGTCCGCCGAGGGGGGATTTCCGACGCGCTGCACGGGAGCTTTCAGTCACCTTCACGGCCACACAAAACTGTTCTCAGTTTTATCTCTCGTGATTTTTTCAGCCGAAAGCTTTCTTTCTCCCGTACTCTTTTCTTTTCCCCAGGCGGGAGCGCTCCTCCATGTGCTGCACAATCTCTTTTTCTTCTCAAAAAAAAAAAACAAAACACTTCGCCCCGCCCCTCATCTCAGTCCAAAGAAAAACCGAAGAACACTTAGCAGAACTTCCACATTTATACGCCATAAAATATAGTCCTGCGAGCTGACTCGTTTGCTGTTGCATAATCCACATATTTCAACATATTTCAATAAACAAACAATAAACATTGTTATATACAATCAACCCATTTCTTCTCATCAAATCTGCGTCACAACCCAGATTCACTTAACTTATTCTTTTTAATTTATATCAATAGTATCAATATTAATACTAATATTGATCATTAAAGAGATAAATTCTTTAACTCTTTTTTTCTCTGTCGGGGCTACACCTATTTATCTGATAGATACCAGTGTGTAAATTTAATGTTAATGCTACCTCTAGGGAAGTAGCTAGGATCAGAATTATGTTATCTAATAGTGATGCTGAGAAACTCATCCATGCATTTGTTACATCTAGACTGGATTACTGTAACTCTTTACTAATATCGTGCCCGAAAATTTCTTTAAAAAGTTTTCAGCTTGTTCAGAATGCAGCAGCCAGATTGTTAGCAGGAACTAGCAGAAGAGAACACATCACTCCTGTGTTAGCTTCACTCCACTGGCTCCCAGTTGAATCCAGGATCAAGTTCAAAATCCTCCTGTTAACCTATAAGGCTCTGAATGGTGTGGCCCCATCCTATATTAAAGATCTCTTAGTTCCTTACCAACCAATCAGAACACTTCGTTCACAAAATGCAGGACTGCTTGTAGTTCCTAGAATCTCTAAAAGTACAGTTGGAGGTAGAACCTTCAGCCATCAAGCCCCTGTTCTCTGGAATAAGCTCCCAGCTCATGTCAGAGATCCAGCACAGCTTCTACCTTCAAAGCCTTAAAACATTCCTCTTTGGACAGGCGTTCTGCCATGTTAGCTAGTAATCAGAGTATTTAACTTACTGCTCCCATACTGTAATCAAGTTTGTGGAAATAATCATAATTTACATACTTCTCCAATATATGGTTGAAATACTAAAAATATGTAGTTTCTCTAAATATGAACATAGAAGGCTGCTAGAAGTTAGAAGCTGGAGAAAGTATGGTGTACTGGGTTCTGTCCTCTATCTACTTCTCCTCTCCTCTATTTTTATTGTTTATTTTTCAATTACTTCTGTATGTCTTTGATGGTGCAGTGTGATTCATGTGTTGTTCCCTCTTTCCCACTCCCCTCCGGGGAGAGCAGGAGAGATTTCGGTGTTCCTGTTCCTGGCAGTGGACCTCAACTCTGACACGTCTCTCATCCTCAGCTGTCCTGCAGCCCATCTGGATGAAGACTATCTGCTACATTATTTAAAACGTATAGTTGTGGAGTTAGATAAGTTCATTTTTCTATAACTGTGCTGGTAAATCACCTGTCTGTCCTGGGACAGGATCTCTCCCTCATGTGGGCATCTCGACGGTTTCTTCTTTTTTTCCTGAATGAGGTTTTTTTTTAGGAGTTTTTTCTCAGCGGGAGGGAGGGTCTAAGGACAGAGATAACCTTTTATTTAGTCTGTTTAGTTTAGCAATTAGTTATTGTTTGCATTTTATAACAGACTTTCTGCTTTTGTAAAATTACTTGAATGAAGCCCAATGAGGCAATTGTGTTGTGATATTGGGCTGTATAAATAAAATTGAATTGAATTTTGAAAGGAACTCATATCATCCTTTGCTAAAATAGGGTTCCTACTTGTTTCTTTAGGTTAAATTTAAGACTTTTTAAGACCTTGCATGTGAAAAATTAAGACCAATTTCTTTACCTAATTTCCAGCCGTGTGGATGAAGAAAAATCAAATTCTTAAATTTCTGAACAATTACTTGTTAGTAATGGAAATATAATTACTAGACTACAGAAACGTTGATGTTTTTATTTTCAAATGATCAGAAAGAACTTTTTGCTGAGGGATAAAGAAATGAAGACACATATTGTCAATCAGAAGTTGTCAACTGAAGCAAAAAGTAAATGTTTATGTCTCCGCCTGCATCACCCTACACAGATCAAACTTAGGGAGAGCAGTATGACTACTGTGTAGTTTAGGGCTGTGGATCGATCCAATTCAATCCACGAATCAACCTCAACGATTCACGGATCAAATCACGATTCGTACTTGTTAAATAATGTTTATTGCTATGTGTATATTTAGGAGATGGATGAAAATTGAACCTATTTGTATAAAATCACCAACATTTATACCTTTATTTAGAACAGGAGATCAGAATCCAAATTGATAAAAAAAAAACAAAGATTCAGATAGAAATCTTGTTTGTTGTTTTTTTTTTTGTCACTTTTTTTGTCAACCTTCAGCAGTAACATAAACAACATAAAAATTATAAAAATCACTGTATTACGTATGGTGGAGAGTGCGTGTGAAAGAACCTATTTTTTATCGCAGCAGAATCAGCTGATTCACGTTGATTACATCCTCTTTTCAGCAGCACGAGGCTGAGTTTCTTCAGAATAAGCTGGAGTTTCGTTTATTGTGTAAATTGTTGAAAAGATATTATAACCAAAAACTAAATTATTTTTTTAGTAGTTATATCAGTGAACAGAACTTCAGTCTCAGTTTCTGAACAGAAAAAAGCTCTCGCTAGTTTTACTTTGAAAACCGCAAGTTTCACCTACACAAAGATGTGTTTACTTCCGGTGATGGTACCGCTGCTCTTTAAGCTTTGTTTTAGTTCCTAAACTTAAAATCCAACATTAAAATCTGACAGCAAAAATACATCGTCCCCAGATACTATTTATGATAATATTTTACTCCACTCTACTATATTTACAAAGATCATGAATCAGCGATTTTGGACATCACTAATATTCATACTTGAATTTTCGTGAACAGATCGCGAGTATTCGAGCATCTGGACACTCGTTACAGCCCTGGTGCAGTTTACCCTCGCTAATATCACAGTGTACTAGGGATGCAACAATATTCAATATAAAACCGTTATATACACATTCCACGGTTCAGTACAACATTTTTCACGATACACATTTTATTTACCTATACTCTAAATTAACAACCACCAAATGCGGGTTAAACTACAATTTGGGGGTCAGTAAATCTCTTTCTCTTTGACAGGTGAGTCTCTGTTCTTCATCTCTGAGGCTCAAACATAACCATGATGGAGTCTGCTTCCCCCTCCACTCTTGACCACCACAAACATCCATCCCAGACTTGGTTCAAACATTTAATCCTGACTTTATTGCACAGATTTAATGGATTTCATTGTCACATTCACCGTGGCACAAGAAGCGTTCAGGGGCTGCGTGGAATTTCCACACTTCTGTACTTGCATTAAGAGCTGCTATTGCTGCATTCAGATGTAGAATTTCCATCATTTTCTCACAATGACCTCAGCCAACACAAATACACTCATTTGGTGCTCCATTTCATTGTGACTCACAACTACAACACTGATCTGTAAGAATACTCACAATTATGCAAAAATGATGCATATATTTCTATATAAGTATGTTTTTATATGCATGACAATAAAAAACAACATAAAAGTAATTATTTTAGTGTTTGTCACTAGTTTTAATCTTTATGCTTCTGTGATACATTGAAAAAATATTTGTTATTTGAACAGAAATCAATTTCTTCAAAATTGTCCAGATATTAAAACATGACTAGAAATAAACATTAGGGCTTTGATGAAAAGTTGATGCTTTAAAGAAGGGTATATGTTCATCAAAAGACGTGTGGTTTGTTAAAAATAACATTATATTTCTGTAATGTTATCAAACCTGACATGAGACGACACTTTCAATTATTACTATTTGTTTGGTTTTTGCTTCTTTTTTATCTGTTATAGTTTAAAGGAATTCATTGTTTGAATTACTGTTAACTAAAATGTGGAGTTAAAGAAAGAATCTCATTGAAATGGAATATTGAAATGAATTATTTCCTGGAATATAATATTATGAGTAAAATGATTAATTGGGTGGGAGTGGTCATAAGAGGTATATATGAAGGTAATTCTCTCTCACTATGCTGAGTGTTACTGAGTGAACAGGCAGAAGGAGTGCCAATCTGAAATTTAAGCACAAAGGTGGTGCTCAGACAAAATTAGGTGGATTTTGTTTTTGTGTCTGCCATTTTGCCCTCATCCTTGCTTGACTTTTTTTTTACATTCTAAAGACTTTATTTAAAGAAAATAACAAATGGAATCTCTCCTGGTTTGCCTCCTGTTTTGAGGATTTTCCTAAACTTAAAAGAACCCTGCAACAACAATATACACACTATGGAAAAACTCACATTCTCAAACCAAACCTTAACAGGTTTTATAAAATGTGGTCAAATGGAGAGAATGTGTTAAACCTGTTCGGACCAACTTTTCATGAGAGCCAACTTTGGATTTATGATTCCTAATCTGTACTGACAATTGAAGTTATGTAAAAATGTCTGTTTCCCATCTTTATATTTTCTTTCTATTTACCCCCCACCCCCTTTTCATTTTTCATGTTCTGAAAGAAATTAAAAGGCATGAATGTATAATTTACATTGTAAAGCTGATTGTGATCTGCCTTCTCAAGAAAAATACAATAAAAACCAAAAAAGTGTCTTTGAGCTTCAATCCAGTTCAGTGTTCTGTCTGAGCCGCTGATTCCATTGAAAACCAGATCTTTGGTGTTTGAAGCTTTTCAATCATGGAAGTAGAAAACCTTTTGGATCAAATCTTGAGGAAAACATCTCATTTGACTTTAAGGGAGCTGTTTTACTGCAGAAAATCAAAAGGACGCAGACTGACTGACAAAAAAGTTTCTTCTCTAAATATGAACTCTGGAGTTCCAGGAAAACTGCCTCAGTTCTTCCCTCAGATTATTCCCTCTTTTCTTCAGTAGATTTCACACAAACTCTGGAATGAAGACAAGAGAATTGGGATGTTTTTATTGTCAAATGATCAGAAACAACTTTTCTCTGGAGAACAAAGAAATGAAGACACAAATCTTCAATCAGAAGTTGTCAAATGGAGCAAAAAGTCAGCAACAAAGTTGTAAATGTTTCTTCTCCAAGAACAGGTGAATCTGGTGATTCTTGTTTCTGTGGAGAACAAACACACAGAAAGTCTTTGATTGTGACATCACTGATTCTATTTGTGTTGCAGCGTCCTCCAGGTCACATGACAACAACACAAAAACATGAACACAACATTTGTGTGAAATCTCAACTCAAACAGTCAAATCCACAGGTTCAAAGAAACGACAAGAACACAAATTTTACTCCAAAAAGTTTGAGATTCATCTTCAAAAATGTTTCAAATCCACATTCTGGAGATGTTTCATTTCTGTTTATTTCTGACGACAAACACGACTCCAGAGAATATTAACATTTAAAATGTTTAGTTCAAAATGACTGAAAGCAGAGAAATCACTGAAAACAAACTTTTCACCTTTTTTCATAAACTTCAGGAACTATTTGAGTTTACAGAACTCTGCTGAGTCTCCAACAGCAGAACCCGCCTCCACTCCAGCATGCAGCGTCTGAGTGAATGTGGTCTGGACTCTGTGGAGGAGAGTCATGCTTTCAGAGACGCTGTAGAAGGACAGAACACCTGCTCTGTGATCCAGGTACACTCCTACTCTGGAGGAAACAGGAGCTGAGATGGAAGTTTTTATGCTGTTGTGGTAAAATGAGAAACTGTTTGGAGAACAATATAATGCCCAAGATTTATCATTAAAACCAAATACACTTTCATATCCAGATCTACTGATGTTCTTGTATGAGACTGCTACATAAACATATTTTCCTCTCAGCTCCACCTCCCAGTAACAACGTCCAGTCAGACTCTCTCTACTCAGAACCTGAACCCAATCAGTAAATCTGTCTGGATGATCAGAATAAAACTGAGGTTTTTTCATACATGTCACCTTTCTGTTCTCCTCTGACAGTAACAGATGTTTGTTTGCTGTGTTTGGATCCAGTGTGATCTGACATGAATATCTGAAGAAGTCAGCTCTGCTCTTTGGTTCTGACAGTAAAACATCCACATGAGTGACTGTCAGTGAGATGTTTGTCCATTCCTCTCTCAGAATGTCCTGCAGTTTGTCTCTGAGCTCTGACACAGCTGCTGTCACATCCTCAAAGTATCTGAGAGGACGGACGTTGATGCTGGATGAGTGTGTGGACTCACTGAGTGGTGGCAGTGAGACGTAGTTGAGCAGAAACTGGCTGTGATCCTCTGTGAGTGAGAGCTGCTTCAGCTCAGCGTCTCTCCTCTTCAGCTCAGTGATCTCCTGCTCCAGCTCCTCCTGAACATCTTTGACTCCACTCACTTCAGTTTGCTGCTGGGATCTGATCTGCTGCTTCACATCACAGCTTCTCTGCTGGATGAGACGGATCATCTGAGTGAAGATCTTCTCACTGTCCTTCACTGCTTGATCAGCAGAGTGATTGATGGCCTCCACCTCCTGTTGAAGCAGCTTCACCTCCTTCTCTCTGTCCTGGATTCTCTGCTGGATTTCTTCTTGACTCTCCTCCAGATCTCTCTGCCTCTCAGTCCTTTCTGCTGCAGCTGAGACTGTGTCATGTCCTCTATGTTCATCCACAGAGCAGAGATAACAGATACACTTCTGATCAGTGCGACAGAACATCTTCATCACCTCATCATGAATGGAGCAGATGTTCTCCTGCAGGTTCTTGGAGGGTTCCACCAGCTTGTGTTTCTTGAAAGCATCTGCATCCAAATGTATGGAGTCTTGAAAGAGCCAAAATGAAATAAATATATACACCATTAAATAAATAAATAAATGTGGCATTAAATAAATAAATGTGGCAATAAATAAATAAATGTTGAAATAAATAAATAAATGTTGAAATAAATGTGGCATTAAAATATTAAAAGAGCACATTTAAGTATTTCATGACATATTTATTTATTTCATTGCCCAGTGTGGGTCAAAAGAGCCACATTGAAATAAATATATTTTAATATGAAATAAATAAATAAATGTGGCATTAAATAAATAAATGTGGCAATAAATAAATAAATGTTGAAATAAATAAATAAATGTTGAAATAAATGTGGCATTAAAATATTAAAAGAGCACATTTAAGTATTTCATGACATATTTATTTATTTCATTGCCCAGTGTGGGGTCAAAAGAGCCACATTGAAATAAATATATTTAATATGAAATAAATAAATAAATGTGGCATTAAATAAATAAATGTGGCAATAATAAATAAATGTTGAAATAAATAAATAAATGTTGAAATAAATGCGGCATTAAAATATTAAAAGAGCACATTTAAGTATTTCATGACGTATTTATTTATTTCATTGTCCCTTGTAGCTTAAAAAGCCAAATTGAAATAAATATATTTAATATGAAATAAATAATAAATGTTGCATTAAATAAATAAATGTTTGCAATAAATAAATAAATGTTGCAATAAATAAAATAAATGTTTAAATAAATGTGGCATTAAAATATTAAAAGAGCAGATTTAAGTATTTCATGACATATTTATTTATTTCATTGTCCCTTGTGGGTCAAAAGAGCCAACACAGATCCAGTGAGCCGACAGAGCGGGTGGGCGGGGCTTTGGGTGTAAATCAGCAGCAGAGAGCGGTTCTTCTTAGCAGGAAACACGGGTTAATGTCTTTAAATTATTAAATCATCACCCATGATGGCAAAAAACAAACAAAGTTCTAGCAGAAGAGCGGAGTGGACTCCGCTTCGCGGCGCTTCCGCGTCCAGAGTGAATTGGGGGTGACGCGCTCCCCGTCCCGGTAGCTGGTGGTTCTGACGCTTGATTCAATTAGATCCGCCAGCTCCTCTCATTTTTGACCGAGCATCGCTCCGTCCGGGTCGGTCCCGCTTCGGCTGCGGGTCTGCGGTTGCGCTTTCGGTGCTGTGATCTAATTGGACCAGCCAACTCGGTACATTTTGACAGAAGGTTCCCTCAAAGCTTCGAGTCTCCATGAGGACGGACTTTAACCATGCGTCGATAACGATGAGTCGGGAATGAGAATGCATGAAGTGGACGGAGAAAACATTTTGATTTGGTGACCCGAATAAAAGTTCTTTGTTTCACTAAAACAATGTTTGGAGCGTGTATGTGAGTGAGGACTCAGACAAAAACTTTGCACCAGGCCAGATCAACAGAGCAGAGACACGAGAGTTAGACCCCGCCCACTGAGTTTGACGAGAGAATCTGACAGTTTGCATTTTCATGGCGTGTCCACTTCCTGTTTCATGAAATGTATAATGAAATCATGAAATAAATAAATATATTATGAAATGTTAAAAATGGCTTTTTAATGGCTATTTTAATATTTTAATGCCACATTTATTTAAACATTTATTTATTTATTTCAACATTTATTTATTTATTTCAACATTTATTTATTTATTTCAATTTGGCTCTTTTGACCCACAATGGCTTTTTAATGGCTATTTTAATATTTTAATGCCACATTTATTTAAACATTTATTTATTTATTTCAACATTTATTTATTTATTTCAACATTTATTTATTTATTTCAACATTTATTTATTTATTTCAATTTGGCTCTTTTGACCTATGGAGTCTCGAAAGAGCAAAAAGAAATAAATATATACACCATTAAATAAATAAATAAATGTGGCATTAAATAAATAAATGTGGCAATAAATAAATAAATGTTGAAATAAATAAATAAATGTTGAAATAATGTGGCATTAAAAGATAAAAGAGCACATTTAAGTATTTCATGACATATTTATTATTTCATTGCCCAGTGTGGGTCAAAGAGCCACATTGAAATAAATATATTTAATATGAAATAAATAAATAAATGTGGCATTAAATAAATAAATGTGGCAATAAATAAATAAATGTTGAAATAAATAAATAAATGTTGAAATAAATGTGGCATTAAAATATTAAAAGAGCACATTTAAGTATTTCATGACATATTTATTTATTTCATTGTCCCTTGTAGCTTAAAAGAGCCAATTGAAATAAATATATTTAATATGAAATAAATAAATAAATGTGGCATTAAATAATAAATGTTGCAATAAATAAATAAATGTTGCAATAAATAAATAAATGTTTTAATAAATGTGGCATTAAAATATTAAAAGAGCACATTTAAGTATTTCATGACATATTTATTTATTTCATTGTCCCTTGTGGGTCAAAAGAGCCAAATGAAATAATAAATAAATGTTGAAATAAATAAATAAATGTTGAAATAAATAAATAAATGTTGAAATAAATGTGGCATTAAAATATTAAAATAGCAATTAAAAAGCCATTTTTTAACATTTCATAATATATTTATTTATTTCATGATTTCATTTTACATTTCATGAAACAGGAAGTGGACACGCCGTGAAAATGCAAACTGTCAGATTCTCTCGTCAAACTCAGTGGGCGGGGCCTAACTCTCATGTCTCTGCTCTGTTGATCTGGCCTGGTGCAAAGTTTTTGTCTGAGTCCTTCTGTCAAAATGTACCGAGTTGGCTGGTCCAATGAGATCACAGCACCGAAGCGCACCGCAGACCCGCAGCTGAAGCGGGACCGACCCGGACGGAGCGATGCCGGTCAAAAATGAGAGGAGCTGGCGGATCTAACTGAATCAAGTCTACGAACCACCAGCTACCGGGACGGGAGCGCGTCACCCCCAATTCACTCTGACGCGGAAGCGCCGCGAAGCGGAGTCCGCTCCGCTTCTTCTGCTAGACTTTGTTTGTTTTTTGCCATCATGGGTGATGATTTAAAAATCTAAAGACATTAACCCGTGTTTCTGCAAAGAAGAACCGCTATCTGCTGCTGTTTGCACCCAAAGCCCCGCCCACCGCTCGGTCGGCCCACTGGTTCTGTGTCCGGGCGCGTGTGCGTCCCCTGGGTGTGTGTGGGTGTGTGCGCACCGCGCTCGCAGGTGTGTGTGTGCTGCTCTCTTGCGTCTTTTTTTTCTCCCCAAAACCAGAGCCCCGCTCCAGAGTCTGCTCACTACGTTGATCTGTGCGCGCTCGTGTCAGTCTGTGTTGTGTGTGTTTCATAATTATTGCACTGTGTTTTGCTAAGAGGAGCTGCTCTGTCTGTCTGTCTGTCGTTTTTTAACTCTTCACCCGCACCGGAGTCTGCCCGTTGATCTGCGTGTCTGCATGTCTGTCTGTTTTTGTGTGTCTTGTGCGCGCGCGCACAGAGCACTTTTTTACACACACACACACCTGCGAGCGCGTGCGCACACAGCCCACACAACCAAAACAGGACGCACAGCGGCCCGGGGACACAGAACCAGTGGGCCCGACCGACGGGTGGGCGGGGCTTGGGTACAAACGCAGCAGATATGCGGTTTTCTTTGCAGAAACACGGTTAATGTCTTTAGATTTTTAATCATCACCATGATTGGCAAAAACAAAGTATTCTAGCAGAAGAGCGGAGCGGACTCCGCTTCGCGGCGCTTCCGCGTCCGAGTGAATTGGGGGTGACGCGCTCCCGTCCCGGTAGCTGGTGGTTCGTTAGCCACTTATTCAGTTAGATCCGCTTCAGCTCCTCGGTTCATTTTTTGATCTCGACAGCCAATCGGTACTCTCGTCGGTACGGTCCCGCTTTAACATGCTGCGTGGTTGCGGTTGGCTATTCATGGTGCTGTGATCTCATTTGGACCAACCAACTCGTTTACATATTTACATGATAGCGACTCAATGACCAAAATACTTTGCTCTCAGGCCAGATCAACAATGATGTCAGAGAACATTAATGGATTTAGGCCCCGCCACACAATGAGTTTGACGATATTAATCTGATCATTTTTGCATTTTCACGGCGTGTTCACTCCACACTGTTTCATGAAATGTATTTAATGAATTTATCATGAATATTTATTTAATATATATTTATTATGACCCAATGGTTAAAAATGGGCTTTTAATATATGACTATTTTAATATTTAATGCACATTTTTTATTCAACATTTATTTATTTATTTTTACATTTATTTATTTATTTCAACATTTATTTATTTATTTCAACATTTATTTATTTATTTCAATTTGGCTCTTTTGACCCACAAGGGACAATGAAATAAATAAATATGTCATGAAATACTTAAATGTGCTCTTTTAATATTTTAATGCCACATTTATTTAAACATTTATTTATTTATTGCAACATTTATTTATTTATTGCAACATTTATTTATTTAATGCCACATTTATTTATTTATTTCATATTAAATATATTTATTTCAATTTGGCTCTTTTAAGCTACAAGGGACAATGAAATAAATAAATATGTCATGAAATACTTAAATGTGCTCTTTTAATATTTTAATGCCACATTTATTTCAACATTTATTTATTTATTTCAACATTTATTTATTTATTGCCACATTTATTTATTTAATGCCACATTTATTTATTTATTTCATATTAAATATATTTATTTCAATGTGGCTCTTTTGACCCACACTGGGCAATGAAATAAATAAATATGTCATGAAATACTTAAATGTGCTCTTTTAATCTTTTAATGCCATTTATTTCAACATTTATTTATTTATTTCAACATTTATTTATTTATTGCCACATTTATTTATTTAATGCCACATTTATTTATTTATTTAATGGTGTATATATTTATTTCTTTTTGGCTCTTTCGAGACTCCATATTGACCCACAAGGGACAATGAAATAAATAAATATGTCATGAAATACTTAAATGTGCTCTTTTAATATTTTAATGCCACATTTATTTCAACATTTATTTATTTATTTCAACATTTATTTATTTATTGCCACATTTATTTATTTAATGCCACATTTATTTATTTATTTAATGGTGTATATATTTATTTATTTCATATTAAATATATTTATTTCAATGTGGCTCTTTTGACCCACACTGGGCAATGAAATAAATAAATATGTCATGAAATACTTAAATGTGCTCTTTTAATATTTTAATGCCACATTTATTTCAACATTTATTTATTTATTTCAACATTTATTTATTTATTGCCACATTTATTTATTTAATGCCACATTTATTTATTTATTTAATGGTGTATATATTTATTTCATTTTGGCACTTTCGAGACTCCATACAAATGAGGCTGAAGGTGTTTCTCACAGTAAGAGGCCAGACAGATCAAACAGGACTTGATGGCTTTGAGTTTTCTTCCAGAACAAACATCACAGGACACATCTTCAGGTCCAGCATAGCAGTGATCAGCAGCAGGAGCAGCTTGGAGTCCAGTCTTTTTCAGCTGATCCACTAAAGCTGCTATCATGGTGTTTTTCTTCAGAACAGGCCTCGGTGTGAAGGTCTCCCTACACTGAGGACAGCTGTGGATTTTCTCCTCTCCATCCCAGAATCCTTTAATACACTTCATGCAGTAGCTGTGTCCACAGGGAATAGTCACCGGATCCTTCTGCAGATCCAGACAGATGGAACAGCTGAAGGTTTCTTGATCCAGATCCACTCCTTTCTGCGCCATTTCTCCTCTCTGACACACAGACTGTGTGAGTTTCACTTCTTCAGAAACCAGCCTGACTCTGATCCTCCAATCAGATGGTTTCACAGTCAACTCAGCCAATCAGCTTCTCTCTTCTCTTCCTGTTGGTTACGCCCATCATGACAGAGGAGGAGCTACAGATCAAGCTTTTCAGGTTTCTTGTAAAGGAAAGAAAATTACATCAAATGTTTTCTCCTTTGTCAGATCCAACAGATGGAACAGCTGAAAGTTTCTTGATCCAGATCATTCGTTTTCATTTTACTTCAGATTTCCAGTTAAAAATGCTGCATTTCTTCCTGCAGTGAAGGTTTCCTCACAGCTCGTTTCCCTTCAAGACTTTGAACTCTCAAATGTTTCTTCATCAGGAGGAGGGATTTCAGGATCAGATTCCAGGACAGTCTGTGACTTCAACAGAAGACTTTACTGCATCTCATGATAAATTAAAAATGATGTGTTTTAGCAACTACAGTTAGAAGTTGTTTGGAATAAATTCAAGTGAGACTCTGGATCAATGAAGTGACATTTATTACTCTAAAATGAAAAAAAAAAATCCCATCACTTAATAGACTTTTTCATTGGTGCATAAAACAACAAAGTTTTTTTTTCTATTCAGCTTAAATGCAGCAGTAAAGCATGTTGGCTCACCATAAAGATATTCAGAAAATGTCATTAATGACTTGTGTTTTTGACATTTTTCATTAGGGTTAATTTCTCTAGGATGACGTCATGAAATGGGCGGCACCCACACACAGCGGCTGGCGGATTTTCAGGAATCAAGTCGTTTTACTTCCAGATTGGAAAAAAACTCGAGAAATATAACTAATATTTCATAAAATTACTGTTTTTTAGTGTCCCTAAAAGGTTAAAAATCACATATAGGGATATAGTTCACTCTAAAAGGCTTAAGAAAAGAATGGTATGGCCTCTTTAATATCTTATTTAGCCTCTTTCTGCATCAATAACAGCTTGAAATCTCTTGCAGTCATTGTGGATGAGGTTCTTTATTTACTCTTATGGTAAAGTGGTGCATTCTTCTTGGCAGTAAACCTCAATTTTCTTTCAATTCTTCGGCTGTCTTACTTTGAGATCTCTCCAGAGTGGCTCAATGATATTGTGACGGCAACTCCAGAACCTTTATCTTAATCGGGGATAACCAGTCATAAGTGGACTTGATCTTGTGTTTTGGTAGTTGTCAAGTTAAAAATGTCCAAGTGCGTGACATGCACAGCCTCCAAGTTGAAGAGTGACAGTTTTCCTGCAGTCTTCGAACATGATGGATCCGTCTTTCCATCAATTTTGAACAAGTTTTCTGTGTCTTTGTAGCTCACACATCCTCAAACCGTCAGCAGTTCACCTCTATGTTTCACAGTAGGAAAGGTGTTAATGTTATCACTGGCTCTTTAGACTCCTCTCCAAATGTAACATTGATGGTTGTTGCCAAAAAAAGTTCAATCTTGGTCTCTTGATTCCAAAAGACTTTGGTCCAGAGGTTTGGAGGCTTTTTTTCTGTGCTGTATGGTGTATGTATCGAGCTATTTTGTAGCATTTGAAAACTTGACCATTTTTCTTCAGGTATCTTCTACTTGTACATCTTGAAACATCCAAACCACAGTTTCTCAGAAAGTTCTTGATCACACCTGAAGTCATTTGTGGGTTTTTCTTTGCGTAACTAAGGATTTTTCTGGTAGTTGTGGTAGAAAATGTTGTTGGTCTTCTAGACCATGGTTGGGTTTCAACAGAATCTCTCACTTTCCACTTCTTGACCAAAGTTTGAACACTGTTGACTGGCCTTCTCAGCTCTGTTTATATCTTCTTATACTATTTTCCTGTTTTTTACCATTCAGTTACCTTTCCCCATAGATCTTTGACAGCTCTTCCACTTACCAAATGAATCAGGATCCAGAAATTCAGTGCAGCACTGGATGAAGGATGCAAGGGTCTGTTGGAAACTCCAAGACCTTTTGTGCAAATACATTGATTACAGGTGAGTCACAGGTGAGGATGATTAGCTTTAGCCGTCACTGACACCTTTTTGTATCAGCTTGTATCTGACGGTTCAAAGGAAGCTCTGTTTGTGTCCAGAAGAAAGCTGATCAGCATTTGTCTTTACCTCATTGTTGACAGAGATTAAGTGAACTGAAAGCATTTCTTGTGTTCCGTCTCAGTGAGTTTGTTCACATGCGACAGAGGAAAAAAGTCTGAAGATGATGAACTCACTTCAGCTGTCTTCTACTTACACTGAAAGAGAAACACCGCATGGAGATGAAGGGAGGGGCCTGAATAGGGATTTCCAGATCAAATGTGAGTAATATTTCGATCTAGAAGAATCATTTTTAGAATCTGGCAAAGTGATTCAACATGAGAATGTGGCTTCTAAAAAAAGCATGACATAAAAAAACAAACTCTGAGACTTCTCCTCCGTTTCCCCGCGTTCACTCTGGCAGCCACATTTTTAGCGTTCATCCTCATCTGTCAAAGGAGACTCAGCGTCTTCTTCAAGTCAAGATTCTCACAATGGAAGCGATTTTGGGAAATCTTGGTTGGTGATTTTTACAGAAGAGCTGTGGATCCATCAAGCGCCGTGTGGTTGCGGGACCTCTTGGAGCTCGCTGTGCGGGCCTTAGAGCAGTCAGTTCCTAACACAAAGAGGATTTTAATTCTAAAAAAAGTGTTTTTGAAGTGAAAGTGAAGCTCCTCCCTTCCTCGTGTGAGCTGACATTCATCAAAACGCAGGCTGGACATTTCTGCTATTGCTTTTTTATGTAGCAGCTGTGAAGACTTACGCAAGCGAGACACCGAGCTATCATAATCAGACAGGGGGGATGGGGGCGGGGCTACTCAGCTCAGCACCAAAAGCTGATTTTGGAAGCAGATCAACATAAAAAATAACTTCGTAAGACAAATAGATTGTGGAAGTTTAGTTAAAAACTTCATTATTGTAATTAATACATCTTTTTTCAACTCTTAACATTTTTCTAACTCGTCTTTTTTGTGTAACGCAATCTTGTTGTAAATTTATGATCCATAGTTGAACTATAATAAATGTAGTTTAATCAAACATTGTTACACATGTAACATCAACAGCGTCCCTTTAAACTGTGTACACTGGCTGGGTAATTGATCAGCCAATCACACAAGGCTCTGCGGTCAACTGACTTTCTTAAATTCAGCTGGTGCTGGTCTGGCCGTCATGAGCCTGTCAGCCACTCTGAAAAGCCGCCGCAGCATGATTACCGGGCAGTTGATCATGCTTTCAATCAGCCCAACGACAGTGTGAGTTTCACTTTGGAACTGGTGAGTGGGAGCGATGTTAGCGTTAGTTCTAGCATTATTTACATTTGTGTTGTTGTTTACGTAAACGCTGTTCACGTCAGCCGGATTCAGGCCAGATGCTGAGTGGAGGAAACGAGAACTCCCGGCTGGCGAGCCGCCAGGACGGAAAGCCGGACCACAAACTCAAACACATGGAGAGAATTTAAATGGAAAATAATTAGTAGATACTTCAGAATCAAATCAAATCAAACTTTATTTGTAAAGCACCTTTCCAAAAAAATCAATTCCACTCAAGGTGCTTAAATAAAACAATCAAGTTTTAAAAACAAATAAACAAGAGATTTTTCAAGGAACAACCCCCCCCCCCCCCCACACACACACACACACACACACACACCCCCACACACACACACACACAAACACTGTTCCACATATTGTCACACCAAGGTTTAGTGAAAAAATGAATAAAAATAATAATAATTAGATAAACAAAATAAATACTAAAAAGAATGAAAGAAAGTAGAAATCTGGCTTGTACTGGAGTGAAGAAACAATATTTTATTTTAGGGACTGCTCCACACGAGTGACCCCCCAATCAAATTCACAGAGTACGCTACTACAGGACCCCAGATCCCAGCAAATAGCCAGACCCGGGAGATCCCACTGTAGCGACCCCGTTTATTGAGAAAGGTCAATCACTGATGAGGAGGATCCCTCAGAGGAAAACACTGGAGTTAAAAATGTAAAAGGAGTAAAATACAATAAAAAAATTAAATGAATAAAAAACAGATATAAATAATGAGACAAATAAAGAAATAAAATAGACAAATCAATCAGTAAAAAGTACATAAATAGGCAGAAAAAGAGAACATAAAACAAAGTATAAAATAACTTTCTAGATTTCAACTACAAGCCAGATTAAAACGGTCGGTCTTGAGCCTTCCTTTAAAAACATGAACAGTCTCTGCAGCCCTGAGGCTCTCTGGAAGGCTGAATGAGGCCTCGCTGTGTGTCTTACTGTAGTTCTACCTTTTGGAATAACTGAAACGCCAGTTCCAGAGGACCTCAGGGTCCACGAGGGCTCATACCTTAAAATCATATCAATTAAATAAGAAGGCCCAATACCACAAAAACATTTATAAATGAATAAAATAAATTTTAAAATCCATTCTGAATTGCACAGGGAGCATATGCAGCGATTTTTAAATGGGTGTAATGTGTTCCCGCCCCCTGGTCCTCGTCAGCATGCGTGCGGCTGAGTTTTGTAATAGCTGAAGGTTTGAAATCCTTTTCCTGGGAAGACTAGAGAGCAGGACATTACAGTAATCTAATCTACTGGAAATAAAAGCATGCATTAGCACCTCTGTGCTGGCAAGAGAGAGAAATGGGCGGACTCTGGCAATGTTTCTAAGATGATAAAATCCTGTTTTTAATTTGTGGAATAAAATTCAATTCAGAGTCAAAAATGACACCCAGGTTTCTCACACAGTGAGAAATTTTATAGTTTAGATAAAACAAACTCTCTCTTGTCTTCAGAACCGATCACCAAAACCTCTGTTTTGTCCTGGTTCAGCTGTAAACCGGACTTCCGGTTTGAGTGGACGCTGGCACGATTGTTGCCGCTGCTCTCCGGTTGAAATAACGTTTTTTTTTTCTCACAAGCTTAATCGGGATTTTTTCTGGGAACTATTATTCTGTGGATTTCTGCCCAGGGAAACTGAGGAAGGTACTTATTGTGCTTCATGGACTACTTGTGTTCGCGCTGTCGCGCCGTGAGCAGTTGAACGAACTAGCCTCCAGCCGCTGTCCGACACGGCTTCACCTGCCCGGAGCTTCCTGCCTCCACTGAATCGGCCTCATGCAACTACCAGCTATTTTCCCCTCCAAACTCTACGTCTGGTCAGCTTTAACCTGGACCCTCCTGTGGCTCTTCCACCGGCCCTCGGCAGGGCTGATCCAGTACTCCGCAGCTGAACTCCTCCGTCTTCACTATCAGCCCGCGGGTCCACCTCTGCTGCATTTCCGCACGACTCTCCGCTCCCGCCCCGCCGAAGGTACATCCACCCGCGGTACACACGCGCAATTCCGCGATGACACATCCAAACACCATCCCCGTTCTCCTCCTCCCCCTCCCGCCCCTCCCCGCTACTCTGGACGCCCTGTGGACCACAGCGTGCTCTCCAGCCTTCCCAGGTTGGGGAACGCAGCCGGCTCTGCTACGCGCCAAAATTCTGCAACTATCAACATTGGCCTCATCAACATCCGCTCTCTCTCTAACAAGGGTCAGCTGATTAAGGACACGATATCTGACCGTAAGTTTGACATTCTTTGTGTAACAGAAACTTGGCAGCATCCTAATGACTTTTCACACCTCAACGACTCCACCCCTCCCGGCTTTGTTTACATCTGTCAACCTGATGCTCTGGCCGCGGAGGCGGAGGATCTCGCGGTGATCTACCGCGAGAAAAGTGCTCCCGCTCTCTCTCCCCTCTCTCAGCTCCATGGAGTGCACTGCATTCATGCTCTCTGGACCCACTCCTACGGTGATTGCAGTTGTTTACCGCCCCCCCAAACCAAACAGCGACTTTTTGAATCAAGTGGGAACTTTATTTACTCATCTGTCATCTTTATCCCCCAATATAATTGTGGTGGGAGATTTTAATTTACATTATGATAACCAGCTCCTCCCCCTCACTAGAGACTTCTGCTCATGCCTGGACAGTGTCAACCTCATTCAATATGTGCATTCCCCAACCCATACTAAAGGACATATTTTGGACTTTGTCTGTTGCTCCGGGTTAACCCCCACCAATTGTACTGTTGATGATATCCATGTAACCGATCATTTTCTAGTAACTTTCAGTATTTCTGTGTCCATATATGTCACTAAACCTCCACGCCACATCACCTTTCGTAATATCAAAAATATGAATGTCAGCACTCTATCTTCTCATATTAACCTAATTCAGTTCAAACTTTCCAGACTCAACTGACCCCAATGCATTAGTCTCTTTTTATAACAAAAGCCTCACTGACATTATTAACCTCCTTGCTCCTGAAAAAACCCGCACTGTGTCATTCACAAAATCTGCACCCTGGTACACGCTGAGCTCCGTGAAATGAAAGCTAAAGGCCGCCGATTAGAGCGGCTACATAGAAGAACTAGCTTGACAGTTCACAAGGAAATGTACGAAACCCATATCATGCAATATAAGGACTTAGTTTCACTCACAAAAACAAACTATTACTCCAATCTCATCATCCACAACAAACAGGAAACTCTAAGACTTTATTTTCTCTTATGAACACAATTTTTCAACCCTGTGATACTCTTCCTTCTCATTTTTACTCCAATGACACCTGTAACTCCTTTCTGGCATTTTTTGATCATAAAATACAAGCTATACATCAGCACCTTCACTCCCCTCCCCCTTCCCTCGTTTCCCCAGATTCCTTCTCTGTCTCCCATTCATTTTCTACTTTCCAGCTGCCTGATCCCAGTGAAGTCCTTTCCTCATCCAAAAGTCAAAGCCCTCTACATGCCAGCTTGACCTATCCCAACGTCCTTGGTCAAGTCATGCCTCTCCTCTCTTCTTCGTTTATCTGTGCCATTATTCATTCTTCATTAACGACTGGTATTGTTCCTTCATTTCTCAAAACGGCTGTTGTCAAACCAATTTGAAAAAACCCGGTTCTGATCCTAAATATCCTTAGCAAAACCGTCCAATTTCTAACTTACCATTTATCTCCAAAATCCTTGAAAAAATTGTTGCCTCCCAACTCAACGCCCATCTCATGCAAAATAACCTCTTTGAACCCTTTCAATCCGGTTTTCGCCCCTCTCACAGCACAGAAACGGCTCTCATAAAAATCACTAATGACCTCCTCCTTGCAGCTGATTCTGGACTTATCACCATCCTCATCCTCCTTGACCTGAGTGCAGCCTTTGATACAATATCCCATTCCATCCTCCTCCATAGACTTTCTTCTCTCGGAATTTCCTCCACCCCCCTCCGCTGGTTTCAGTCTTACTTCTCTGACCGCACTCAGTTCATCCATCTTAAATCATTTCGATCCCAGTCATCATCAGTCTCCACCGGTGTTCCCCAAGGTTCCGTCCTTGGCCCCCTCCTCTTCATTACTTACCTCCTCCCCCTTGGCAATATTTTTCGTAAATTCAATATTGATTTTCATTGTTTCGCGGATGACACCCAGCTCTACCTGTCCAGTAAACCTAATTCCTCTCTTCCACCCCCGTCCCTCTCCTCCTGTCTATCTGAAATAAAAAACTGGTTCACGTCAAACTTCCTTAAACTCAATAGCGACAAACTGAAATACTTCTTGTAGGCTCTAAATCCACCCTCTCTAAAGTGCCAAGTATCACAATTCCTATAGATTCAGTTTCTGTGTCCTCCTCTCCTCAGGTAAAGAGTCTGGGTGTCATCCTTGACAGCTCACTATCATTTCGCAACCACATCAATAATGTTACCCGAGCTGCCTATTTCCACCTGCGCAACATAAATCGTCTCCGCCCCTCTCTTACGGTCCACTCCGCTTCGATTTTGGTTCACAGTTTAGTCACCTCCCGCCTTGATTATTGTAATTCCCTCCTCTATGGTCTCCCTAACAAAACCCTCAATAAATTACAACTGGTCCAGAACTCAGCTGCCCGTATAATCTCTAGGACTTCAACCTATGACCACATCACCCCTGTCCTCCAGCAATTGCACTGGCTTCCAATTACAGCCAGAATTCAGTTCAAACTCCTCCTTCTGACCTTTAAAGCCCTTCATAATCTGGCACCTCCTTACCTCTCTGATCTCCTCCAAATGTACTCCCCTTGTCGTCCTCTCCGGTCATCTTCTTCTCTCCAGCTCTCTGTACCTCCTGCGCGCATGGTCACTATGGGGAGCCGAGCCTTCAGTCGGTCGGCTCCCAAACTCTGGAACTCTCTCCCACCCGAACTCCGCAATATTGTCTCCCTACCAATTTTCAAATCCCATCTTAAAACTTACCTGTTTAAATCTGCCTTCTCACTTTGATTTTCTGTGTACTCTTACTGATGTTTTATTTTTTATAATGCTCTGTTTTTATGTCTATTTATTCTGTTTTATCATGTACAGTGTCCTTGGGTGACATGAAAGGCGCTTTAAATAAAATGTATTATTATTATTATTATTATTATTAAAAAGTTCTCAGCCATCCATGTGTAGCAGCCAGCAATCCCTTGTAGCCAGAAAGGATGCTAGCTGCACAACTAAAAGCAGGTCTCCAGAATAAACCGGAGGAGGCAGTAGCTGGTATTTAAAATATATTTATTAAAACACAAGGCACTGGACCAACAGTAGTTTTTTTAAGAAACTGGGCTGTGACAGGGTAACTTAAAACAACACAGTTGTCCCTCAAATAAAACACAACATGCTCAATAAAAACGAGGGGACAGCACAGCAAATAAAACCCACAATCCTGCACAGCACCAGGTTACTGTTTAAAAACTACTAGATAAAAGGTCAACTAAGTTTTAAAAGTGCCAGGCATTAAAAGGGGTTAAAACACCCCAAGACATCACATTAAAAAGATAAAAAATAAAAGCGAGCAGTGAAGATAAAAACAGTGACAAGTCTAAAAGCACATGGGTTAATCCTAAAACCAACAGAGCAGAGAGTTATGAACAGTGAGGCAACCAACAATAAAAATTATTAGCAGCAGGTGTGACTCACGTTTACAATCCCCTTCTTCCACTCTGTCTTTTCAGAGTCTGCAGGTTCTCACGTGATTACAAGTTCTAAATCACAATAATCACAACAGAGTTTGGTCTTAGAATAAAGTGTACATGTGCCATCGAACTGTCAAAAATCACATTAAAACAGATGCAGGTAAAAAAAACATCATGCCCCCCCCTTAAAACGGCTTTAAAACTACCTGGCATCCGCGTCGAGGCTGCACCTGCGTGGCTGCCGTGGAGCACTTAAGATGAAGGGAGGGGCCCACGCAAACTGCACGTCTGGCCTGACTGACAACCTGCGTAGATAACATGTCAACACCCGGCCGCAGATCGCGTTGAAAGCGAGAGGTTTTTTCTGAACTACCTGGGTTTTTTTCCCGTGCTCCTTCGTACCGCCGTCGGGCTCGGTTCAGTTTGAGTGGCCGCACACCGGAAGACGTCAACAGGTGAATGGCTCACTCCCACGCCTTATATGCCATTCCTGGCTGCTGCCCCGGAACTACTCTCTGCTGGGAGAGAGCAGCTGGCCCCTAACCTCCTGGGTCCTAATGCCCTCCCCACTACACATGACTTAATGTCTAAAATACAATTTAAAAGAACGGTGACCGACTCTTCATCAGAAACCCAGACATTGTGTCTAAGATGAATCTCAATGCACCAAGCCTGTGTTGAAGGGGTTGTGTTTTGATCTTGCACTAAACGACTGTTACACCCCAACTTGTGTAGGGATCTGGGGCTCAACATAAAGGGCAATTAAAGACGAAATGTGTAACAAAAACACAAAGACATTGGCACCATACAAATATAACAACATTTATTTACAAGAACAAACAATCAATAACTAAATGTGAAGCAAAAAGCCTTCTGGGTGAACCAAGGCCAAAATAACAAACAAAATCCAACTAACTCAACCCAGGGACCTTACCTGCAAAAGAAACAGTGAAAGAAAGACAAATACTACACCTCTTTTGAGGAGGAGAAAACATTTACTAAAGAAAATGGCAGTTCACCCCACAGATTCACCTGAATGAACTAACACACTACACAAACACCAAAGAACAGAGTGGGACTAAACAAAACACCAATGAAATAATGTGCGCACAAATTAAACCAGGTGGCGCCGCGCACCGAGCTGCAGTGGCAACAAGTTACAGCCCCCTTCTCATGAGCTGGAGGTCCAAACGGTGTTTTTGAAGGCTCCCTCCTTCAGCTTGGACCAATGGGGGGCCACGCCCTCCAGCACCACACCTGAAACAAATGAACACAGAAAAACACAGAAAGACAAAGATCCAAAAACACACAGGAGTCCCACTCTGACAAAAATACACAGAACCAAAAAAGAACAAAACTAAATACAGCCACAGCCGTAACAAACCCCCCCCCCCCACCCCCCAAACACACACACACACACACTTACAATAAAAGTTCTTTCCCTAAAGAAGTTTATCCCAACTTGGTGTTAACACGGAGAACAAGGTCACACAAAAGTAAATTACAGGAGTGCTACCCACAACAAAAAAGGGAGCGCTAGAAGCTCGCACGAATGCTAGCAAAACGCAAAACTAGTGTCTAGACAAGTCTGGGAAGAGGTGTCCGGTGCTATAAAACAGATCTTTCAAGTGGACATACTAAAAGACTCAATGGTAGCACTTCTTGGCGTCACCCCAGCACAGATACAAGGGCAGACAGAAACACACCTCTTAAATGTACTGGTTGCTCTGTGATCTGCTTTGTTTTTTGTCTTAATACTATGTACTGTACTTAAGATGACTAGATATATATATATATATATATATATAAGAAGTTACATGCTGGAATTGAAAACAGAGCCTTCTTGTATAATTCAAATAAAAAAAAGATGGTTGTTAAATGATTGTTAACTTTGAATCTTAAATCTTGAGGATTTTTCAAGTTTAAATCTATTTCTAAAGGATAATAATATCATCCATATTTGTAAGGGTTGCACAACATTTTAGTTTTAGAGAGACGTGGCATGCTTAAATCTGCTGAAGCTTTGACTTGAATCTCTGACGAGAACGCAGCCTTTACTCTGATCTCAACACAGAACCACTGAGGAAGCACTATGAGAGAATCTAAACCCAAATCCAGGGTAGACAGGTTCAGTGAATGTGGTGTTGAAGGTATGGAGGTGGATCAGTGAGTCATCAGAAACTCTGAAGAAGGACAGAGTTCCAGCAGGACAGTCCACATACACTGCTGCTCTGTGAGCTGAAGAGGAGGAAGAAGAGGAGGAAGAAGAGGAGGAGAAAGAGATGTATGTTTCTATCTTATTGTGGCAGACAGAGTAACCATGAGCCTCAGAGCAGGTCAGAGTCCAGGACTGACTGTTCCACCCAAACACACATTCATGACCATTTCCTTTCCTACAGATTCTTCTGTAACTCACTGTTATATAAACTAAATCTGTCCACTCGACCTCCCAGTAACAGCGACCAGTCAGAACATCTCTACACAGCAGCTGATAACACATGTCGAATCTCTCTGGATGATCAGGATAATCCATCAGACACTCCTTCTCCAAGTTCACTTTCCTGTTGTTGTCCGACAGTTTGAGGTTTCAGTTCACTGTGTTTGTGTCGATTGTGAGGCGACAGGAATCTGATGGAGAAACAAACACAATCCAGAAGCAGTTTAAAACTGTACCACAGCATATCAGACAGACAGATAGATATAATAATATGATAAATAACCCAATTAAAACAGCAAAGAAAGACATAAACACTAAAAAGTAATAGTAAAGTGGTAAATAGTGTCAGCATAGTAAATAGTAAGAAGAACAAGCTGACTGACAATTCTTTGCCTGACCTAAAGAGTAAAACAATTAGAGGAGCAAAATAGTGGCAGTGATGCATTAACTTTATTAAAGCTTAGAGTTTTCAAATTCTGAACAAGCCGCGTCCAATACCCAAATTGTGCCGCAACGCTCAACACGCTATGTCGGTATATGAAAATAAGTGATCTCAGAACACAGATTCTAAACCATCAGAATAATGTTCCTGTGATTTCTGCCTCATAAACTAGTAACGTTTATTCACAGGGCAAGCTTCTCAGTGGCAAGAACAAAATATGGAGGACATCATCTGGGTTTTGGGAGGGAATTTAACATATTTTAGGATGTATAAACACTTGGGCTGTGTTTTGATCACTGTTCAAGTGACAATTAGACAGTTGTTTTCAACATTATTTACTTCTTTTTGTTCAAGACGTAGTCTTTTTAACGTACATTCTTTCAGGTGTCTCAACTACATAATGGCAATGGAATTTTATGTTGCTATGGCGGTAACAAAGGATGCTAGGTCTATTAACTATTTTAAGAATGTGTTCTAAAAATTCAAATAAGACAGGCCTAGTTACATAAGTAATTCATGTTTGAAAAACCAACAAAAAATAGTGGCAAAACGTGTCAAAAACAACATTTATTACCAAATTTTTCAAGTATTATTAAAGTATTAATACCAAGTTTTTCTTTTTTCCCTTTCTGTTTTTAGACTAAATCTAATAGTTTTGAAATGTAAAAGGAACACTATTGAAAGTTAACCAGCACTGAAAATCAAACCAGAAAAATTTAGATTTCTACCATTTTTAAAAACAATGAATAAAACAGTTGCTAAACTGTTTATTTGTCGTTGCTGCAAGAAGTGTCCGTATTTTTGTCAATATTTAAAATATTATGAAGTTTATAATTAGATGGATAAATAACATTCAAGATTTTGAAGTGATTTTCTTTTGCTTTTGGTTCAATTAAATAAACAATAAATTTCCGACACAGGTCTCCGTAGATCTTATGATTCTCTTCAGTCAGTCCCTGTCTGCTTGCAGATCCACCATGAATGTGGTCAGAACAGAATGGATTAAGGCAGTGTAGAAGATGGTCAGCAGCTCCTGACACAAGATTTTTCAGTCACTTCTTAAGCTATCATGGGAAGTCCAACCTCTGCTGGGCCTTCTCCAGAGTGAGTCAACCTGGGAGGTTCACTTAAAGTCCCTCAAAAAAGTGGACCCTAAGAACGCGTATGGGTCTATAGAGAGGACTGTTCTGTTCAGAATTGTGTGAAGAGGATGGGGATGAGGGGGTTGTGTTCCTTCTCCCTAAGGTCCACTGTCATCTCTACAGTTTTAAGTATGATCAGCTACGGGTGGCTTTGGCTACACCAAAGGACAAGACGCTCCGTTTCCGGCTCTAACAAGTGGAGGAAAGCACAGTGACGTTTTGATGGAGGAGCTCTGGGATGATGGGATTAAATGCAGAGCTGAAGGCCACAAACAGGATCATGCATAGTTCCCTGCAGAGTCAAGGTAATGTCAGATGTAGTGGAGAGCTGTGTTGACTTTATCATCTGCGTCATTTAATCACGTGAGAGAGGACTTCTTAGGAACTGGATGATGGTGGATCTGTTGAAGAGACGGGTGAAACTTTGAGGCAGCTGGTCAGAGCAAACTTCCTGACAGGATGGAGACACTCCATCAGGTCCTGGAACCACCTGATCTTCTGCTTCTGAAACTGTTGATGCACATCAGATCCTCAGTCCAGGTTAGATGTCCAGTCTGAAGGAAGTTGAGACAAGTCAATCCTTTAAATTAAGATTGATGGGGGAGGGAATGCTATGTTCCTTTAGAACCTGAATAGAAGTCGTTATGGTGGCAGATCTCTGCAGGGTGGGGGTGGGGCATCTCTTTTCATGAGGGTCTGCAGAACTTAACAAACTGCAGTTGTTGGCAGAAAACTGCTCTGTTATCTTTGCAGTGTTGGTCATTTTAGCTGCCTTAATCTTCTTTTTCATCTTGTTCCTGACCTATTTCTAAAGGTCACGACCCCCACTCCTTTAGGCCTCTTCCTTGTCCTTGTGTGTTTGCCTCAGCAGCTGTAAACCATTGTTTGATGTTGTTGAATTTGCAGAAGGTTTTGGTCTGCAGGCATGTCCTCAACTGATTTAGGTGATCCAATCTTTACATTTTTCATCTTGGACTCATCCGTCCATCTCTTACAGTCTTCACTTTGGGTTTAGCTGATTTCAGCTTTCTTCTGTCGGTTGGGATGACATGAGGCAGTGGTTTGAAAGTCTCAAAGCAGCGCAGGGAACAGAGTGATATGCATCGTGTAGTAGTGGTCCAGAGCGTTCAAGGTGGGACAGGTCATCTGCTGTTTGTAATAAACTTAATTACATTTGAGAAATATATGAAAAAACAAAACAGTACCCTAAAAAGCCTGGATAATGGATCAATGTGGCTTTAAGCTCGTGGATCCTGTAAAACCTGCTGATGGGTCGCTCTCATTAGAATTGATACATACATCACTGTTGAAGTGTGGGACCTCTGTAAAATTCAAAATTCATCTATACATACATACAAAGATAGCTTTGGTATGAACTCAAAATTTGGAAGGTTAGACTATATTTCTTCGCAGAAGTCATGATACATCCCAGAATGTACTGCACATTTTAGGAGGAGACGGTTGAAATTTTACTCTGTTAGCAGCAAAGTCGACAAAGTTAAGCTCCAATTAATGTCTATTCATGTAGATTGCTTAAATGTTGTCTATGTTTCAGGGAGGACTGATCAAACAAACCATGTGTGATCATTGTTGTTTAGGAACAATCCTCTGAACTTCATAAAATGTACAAACTAAGTTGTTACTACGCAGAGTCTAAAGTCCTTGTCACCAACAGATTACATTAAACACAAGCATACAAGAATCCTGAAGTTCTAAATAATTAAGTTTCCGAAAAACGAGTTTGTCAATTTTTACAGCACTGTCAACTTTACCAATTTAAAATCTACAAAACACCTGCTCATTTATCAATTTATTAGCAATACCAGAGCTCATATTCATTTATATCATTATTTTATTAATACATAATTTGTTTAAGCCCCGTCTCTTTGACCTGTGGTCTGATAAGAAGTTAAAAGTAACTATTCACAATAAATTAGGGATATTATTTACATACATTCGGTACAATGTACAAATCAAAACAATTACATAGTCAGCCCCAAAACGACCTGTTTATCTCACACCAAAAATTGCTTCCCAACCCAATCTCTTGTGAAACTTGACAGTAATTCTCCAAATATCCTAAAGCTTTTTTGAATGGCGTAGACCAGGGGTGTCAAACTCAGTCGCACAGGGGGCCAAAATCCAAAACACGCCTTAGTTTTTGAGCCAAACAGGATAAACATTTATTGAACACACTAAAAATACATTATTAAAACTTTAAAACTGTAACTTTTTAATACAATTATGAATTAAATATTAATGGCATCACCTGCGAAAATGTTGGTGTGAATCCTGTAAGCTGGATTTTACTGCAGAAGATGAGTGTTGATAGATGAATTTTAATAAAGAATAAAAAATTGTCTGAATAGTGAGATTCTCTCTTGACCCCTTCAACTTTCAAGAATCATTAAAACTTGGAGTCTGTTGATCTTGTGGATCAACAATGTATTTATGTATCAATTGGATTTTGTTTATGTCATTCATTTTATTATTTTTTTTTATATAATAACAATAATGATGATAATAATAATAATAATAACAACAATAATAATAAATTAATACTGCTACTTCTACTACCACTAATAATAATATTAATTATTATTATATTAAAAATAATATATTAAAAATAATAATAAAAAAGAACAGTAAAAAATAACCCAATTGTGTTTTTCTTTATTTTGTCTGAAAGCATCACTCGTTATTGTCACTTAAAATAACCGACATTTGTGTTTGTTTATGAGGCAGAAATTAAAGGATAATTATTTTATGTTTGATAATCTTCGTTTCGGGATCACGTTTGACCGTCTCCTGGACCGGAAGTAGAAAGATTGAACACGTTCTAGCTTTACAGAAGTCATTCGGGGCCCGATTAAAAAGGTTCCAGGCGGGTTCTCCGAACCTACCCTAACCCTAACGTTGACCCGGCACCGATGCGGGTCGGGTCCCAAATCCTGCTGATCGCCCGGTTCCGTGATTGTTCCGTGCACCCCAGACGTTGCTGTTTTACGATTTTTGAGCCCGAAAAGTCAAGCAAAACAGACAAACTACGAACTGTATGTCCAAAATAAATGCATGTTGTGATAGTAACGGGTACATTTCTCGCTAGAAATATTATCAAAATAAAGATTAGTCCACAAAATATTTTATTCTGAGGGATTTTCCACCAGAAAAAGAGTGGATCTACAGTGCCGGACAGAAACTCATAAGTCACGTGATCAGTCACCTGATCCGGAGAAACCTAAACATCTCACCACGTGATCAAAACGAAACCTAAAAGCCGCTCCTGTTGTTTTGAATGGGCTGCAACTGCGTATCATATGCACGCAAAAACCGTGTTTGGCGTATACTATGCACGGTATTCCGAGGGTGCAAAGCCGTGGAATAGGGACGCATTTCACTGAGACCGGGTTGTGCTCTGAGACTCCTTTCTATTTTTACAGAAACATTATTTTTGTTATTGTGTTTGCCGCACTCGGGACCTGGGCATAAAATTCCATGCGCGGATGACGTCACCAGCAGGTGTTACATTCTGCGTGTCTGAAGTGATTCTGCTCTGATGGTCGTGCGACCAGTGTGACTTGAGTGTTTACAAATCGGTTGAAAGTAGAAACCAGCCCTTAGCCTTTATCTTAGCATTATGGCTTTGTTTGAAATCCCACCCTAATCCCTAACTACTAAAAAACTATATAGTGCGGGACTATTGCTGAACCAAGTGAGAAGCATACTTACACTTCCTCAGGCCTGGAGTCAACCATTGGATTCCAGCAGGCTCCACCCTGAAAAGAGGAGGGGTTTCAGAGCAACAAAGCCTCTTTCAGAAAACATAGACAGTACATGGCTCTCATTCCCAGATTGTTGTACTGGGGGTGTGGAAAGTATAATTGGAGTCATTTGCCAAAATAAGGAAGTTCATTTTATTTCTCATTAATGTATATTGAGTGCTCTTTATTCTCAGTTGATAACATTTTGTGAGTGAAGCATCTTCATGTCTGCTTCATAGCAGCATTTTGAAAAAAAGAAAGTTTTAGGCAGATGACAAAAACTGACTTTTGAGAAGAAAAGTAAAAGATGCTAACACTAATTGAGACAATCTTTTATGAGCCAGACTCAGAGCTGAGTGGACAGAAAGCAAATCTGCAGTTCTTCCTCTTCAGTCACATATTTGTCTGTGGCAGGTCTCTTCATACCTGAGAGTGTCTAAACTCCAGCATGGATCCTCCAATGCAGCAGAAAGCAGCTTAATTCCAGCCTCTCCTGGATAATTGTAGCTCAGGTCCAGCTCTCTCAGATAGAGGGGGTTGGAGTTCAGAGCTGAAGCCAGATAAGTACAGCCTTCCTCTGTGATCAGACAACCTGACAGACTGCAGACACACAACACAACAGACAAAAAGTGTGAGAGAACTACAGTGAAGTTGATGGAGGTCATTGGTTTGCACAAATTGGAACTGTCTCCATTCATTGTCTCTGTGTTTCCATGTGATCAATTGTGGACTTCATGACTCCATTTGGACAAATGTCACATTTGGAGCTTTTACTCTGCGGAAACTGAACCACCCGCAGCTTCAGGAGAATCCACTGCCTCTATTTTTGCTTTTGTCAACCTTGCCCCCCCATTCTAAGGACCACTTCTTGAACTGAAATCGAAGCTTTTCTTTAACTGTGTTTTTAATAACAGATCTTTCAGATTGGTGCTGCTAACAGTTTGTTTCATTGTACAGAGACGTTCTGGGGTTGGGGCTCGCAGGCGAAGGCCTGACAGCCAGGGATCCTCCCACGGGCCCTGGTCGAGGAAGGAGCTTGTGCGACAGGTTGACAGGTACCAGCTAGACATAGTTGGGCTCACCTACACACACAGCCTGGGGTCTGAAACTCAATCCCTTCAAGAGAAGTTGGACTCTCAACTATTTTGGAGTTGTCCATTGGTTCAGTTGTTTTGGTTTTTTTGAATCTCAGAGTGAACCAAAGTGCAGTCCGATTGGAAACGTACAAGACCACCTCAAAAGATGGGTCTAAGAGCATTTTCTGGTCCGAGACCAGGGTTCGTTTGTGTGTATTCTGACTGAATTTTTATTCCACCTTATTAGGGGAAACAAACTCTGGTTCACTTAAAACAGAGCAAATGTATCCAGTCTGAATACACCCTAAGTTAATTATGAAGGTTTTCCATTAATATTACAATTATCTCAAGTTGAATTTTGTAAAACATTAATATAATGTTCTCTTTACTGAAATCTACCTATAACATTCTTCCAGAAAAAAGAGAACAAACCTGGAACCAAGATTTAAAAAAAAAATCTGACCTGAGAGTTTCCAGTTTACAGCATGGACTCTCCAGTCCAGTGGACAGATGGTTCACTCCTGAATCCTGCAGGTTGTTGTTACTCAGGTCCAGATCTCTGAGTTTGGAGGACTTAGAGCTGAGAACTGAGGCCAAATCTGCACTGCTTCTCTCTGACAGATTGCAGCCACTCAGTCTGAAGAAAAGAAAGTAAGACATCAATTATTAAATCTATCACTTTTATTCTACTCAAATTCATCCATCCAACATCTAAACCCACTGAAACCCTTCTGGGGTCACATGGGGGCTGGAGTCAAGCCAGCAACTGTTGGGTAAAGGCAGGCTAGACCCTGAAGAGGGTCAACAATCAGTTGCAGGGTGACAAAATTACACACGCCTTGAGAATGTGGGAGGAAACCAGAATGCACACAGAAAAACTGTAACAGCCTGAAATTGTGTAAGGTCTTAAAGTCCCCCTCCAATGAAAATCATGCTTTTTGAGTTTTTAACATGTTTGTGTGGCATTTTTCTTCTGAAAGAGAAAAATATAATAAGAAGCATTTCGTGTTTACATCTCAGAGTATTTCTCCTTTTAAGTCGCTGTCACTCAAACACTGGCTGAAAAACTCCTCTGGATTTCCTGAAACTTGCTTCTGTACTGTAAAGGATTGCAATTCAGTGAAAGGCCATACTGATGTTAGCTTTCATTATTTTGTGATTGAAATTCATGTTGGCTCCCCGTCATGCAGTGAAGCCCTGCCACGGGTAGCCGCGGGCAGCCAGTGGCCACGGCTAGCCACTGCAGGCAGCGGCCATGGGAAGCGACAAGCAGCTATAAAGCAGCGGCGCTGCAATAGCAGCTCGACTCAGGATCCACCACGTGGTTTAATCGGACACCGGAAGCTTTTTCCTGAACGTAACCCTTCGTCTGCATCTAAAAACATCAGCACTGGCTGCATGCATTTAGAAAATGATGCGTGATTAGAGCCTCTCTGTATTCTGGCACTCTATTAGATTTCTTGTTTAAGTGAATTCAACAATCAGCATGTGCTAGCATGAAATCAGTCATGAGCCCAAAATAGTGCTGCTCTGGATGCAATGCAGCCTAAATGGTCATGTATTATTTTATTTTTATTTTTTCATGGGTTTTCAAAGTGCGTGTCTGGAGGGATAAGGGGCGGGGTTATGCAGCTCTGCACCACACCCACACAGAGGGATTTTTGGAAACAAAGGCTTCAGATCAACTGGAGAAATTGTTTTTTTTTAAGACATTTAGAATGTGAAATTTTTGTTAAAAATTTCAGTCCTAATTAAAACTCCACTGGGAATGTTTGGGAAAATTTTAAAAATTGTTTTAGGGGGACTAATTTGGATTAGTTTGTGATGGCATTAGTGGGTCCGCACACTGTTTAGCTATGATGTATTGACATAATTTACTATTCACTATTTTTAGTTTTTTGAGTCAATTAATTGAAGGTTAATTCAAGGTTTCTTTGGAGCATTTTCTGAATGCAAGAAGTCCAGTGGACCCACCTATTGGTTTCCTTTGACAGGTTCTTTTATGTACTTTAGCATACAAGTTGCTGTTATGGTGATTTGCTTTTGAGACCTTCCTGTTTACTTTGGATTAACATTTTGCAACTAAAATATATTTGATCTTTTTATTTCCTAAAACATGTTTGACTTTTATTTACAACCCTTGTGCTATCGTAGGCTTGTTTACATTAGGGTCATCCAGAACCCTCAAGACAGCGCGCTGAACTTTTTTGCTTCTTCACTGGTATCCATGGCAGACATGAAATCCTGTCCACTTTTGTCATAGGAAGGACCACACATCAACATAATAGTATAATAATAGTACAATTTTTAGTTTTATAATAATAGGTCATCTGGACCCCATAAGATGGCACAAGGGTTAGTAACTGATTTGGTGAAGGTGTGGAGCCAGCCACCTATAAAACAGGACCTAATTTCAAGAGAGAGGACTCCTTTTAGTTGTATGACTTCCATGGTGCTGCAGTGTAAGCCGCTTCCCTGTCATACTGTTCCCAAAAGATGCATGCAATAAATCTTTGCCTGAAAAAATACATAAAATAAAAAAAAGCTTGACTTGAGGGTAGTTCATTCATCTGACAAGAACATGCAAGCACCACACAGGTAAGACCCAGCAGGAATTGGATCTAGCAGTGAGGCAAGAGTGTTAACCCCGGGCTCACACTGCAAGCGCCGCAGTCTTTACATAACTTTAAAAGTGTGAGAGGAAATCCCCATGCAGGTGTTCACGTCCTACGTCTGCAGTCAGGCCTCTGTGGCGCTGCGAATCTGTTTCATTGGGTTCAAATTTTTGTCAGACGACATAGCTGAACCGCAGTAAATAAAGGGGGATAACTATAAATGGCAGCGTATCGCGTGAACCCATGTGAGTTCGCAGTTTTGCGAGGTCTGCAGCAGAGCCGGTGGCTGCAGCCATCCAGGAGCTAATTTGAGCAATCTGCTGTAGCTAGATCGCTCCTGCATCGCACCTGAGCTGTAATGCTAGCCGAGTGAGCCCATGGTAATCCATTAGTTCACTAAAAGTGATTTTCATGAGAGTTCTTCCAGAGCTTTTTTGGAGGCTTTGATCACTGGCAGCAGCCTCAGAGTGCCAAAGTTATATAATTGTTGTATGATCATAGAAATGGATATAGTTTAACCTGAAAGGCTACAGAAAATCATGGTATGGCCCCTATAGACATTTCTCTGGTGTAGTTTTTTACTAACGTCCATTAAAAAGTTTCTCCTTCTCTGAGAAAATTGAGAAAGCCAGCAATTATTTTTGTTTTGTTTTGTTTTGTTTTAAAGAAAGCAAACCTCAGAGACTTCAGTTCACAGTGTGGACTCTTTAAGCCCGATGACAGCAGCTTCACTCCTGAATCCTGCAGGTTGTTGTTACTCAGGTCCAGATCTCTGAGTCTGGAGGACTGAGAGTTGAGAATTGAGGACAGAGCTTCACAGCTTCTCTCCGACAGGTTACAACGGCTCAGTCTGAAGAGACAAAGTAAAATAACAGTTATTCAAACTCATGTTTCTTCACTCAGATTAATTTGTTCACTGATGGGGATTTTCATGAGAGTTCTTACATAGCTTTGTTGGACTCTTTGATCACTGGCAGCAGCCTCAGAAGAGCCTCCTCTGAAGCAGAGTATTTCTTCAGGTCAAACACTTCCAGATCTTCTTCTGATGACAGTAAGATGAAGACCAGAGCTGACCACTGAGCAGGAGACAGTTTATATGTGGAGAAACCTCCTGACCTCAGGAACTGTTGGATCTCCTCCACTAGAGAACCATCATTCAGTTCATTCAGACAGTGGAACAGGTTGATGCTTTTCTCTGCAGACAGATTCTCACTGATCTTCTCTTTGATGAACTTGACTGTTTCCTGATTGGTCTGTGAGCTACTTCCTGTTTGTGTCAGCAGACCTCGTAGGAGACTCTGATTGGTCTGCAGTGAAAGACCCAGGAGGAAGCGGAGGAACAAGTCCAGGTGTCCATTTGGACTATTTAAGGCCTTGTTCACAGCACTCTCGTAGAACTGGACTGGAAAGCTTTGAAATAATGTAAAATTCCAAAAAATCTTCTGTTTGTCTTCCATGAGGTTGACCCCAGAGGTGATGAAGGTCAGGTGGACATGAAGAGCAGCCAGAAACTCCTGAACACTCAGATGGATGAAGCAGAACACCTTGTCCTGATACAGTCCTCTCTCCTCTCTAAAGATCTGTGTGAACACTCCTGAGTACACTGAGGCTGCTCTGATATCGATGCCACACTCTGTCAGGTCAGATTCATAGAAGATCAGGTTTCCTTTCTGCAGCTGCTCAAAAGCCAGTTTTCCCAGAGACTCTATCATCTTCCTGCTCTCTGGACTCCAGTGAGGATCTGTCTCAGCTCCTCCATCATACTTGACCTTCTTGACTTTGGCCTGAACCACCAGGAAGTGGATGTACATCTCAGTCAGGCTCTTGGGCAGCTCTCCTCCCTCTCTGCTCTTCAGCAGATCCTCCAGAACTGTAGCAGTGATCCAGCAGAAGACTGGGATGTGGCACATGATGTGGAGGCTTCGGGATCTCTTGATGTGGGAGATGATCCTTCTGGCCTGCTCTTTATCTCTGAATCTCTTCCAGAAGTACTCCTCCTTCTGAGGGTCATTGAACCCTCTGACCTCTGTCACCATGTCAACACACTCAGCAGGGATCTGATTGGCTGCTGCAGGTCGTGTGGTTATCCAGAGGTGAGCAGAGGGAAGCAGGTTCCCCCTGATGAGGTTTGTCAGCAGATCACCCACTGAGGTGGACTTTCTAGGGTCATTTAGGTTCTGAGTCTTGTGGAAGTCCAGAGGAAGTCGACACTCATCCAGACCATCAAAGATGAAGATGATCTGGAAGTCTTCAAAGCTGCAGATTCCTGCTTCTTTGGTTTCAGGGAAGAAGTGATGAACAAGTTCCACCAAGCTGAACTTCTCCTCTTTTAGCACATTCAGCTCTCTGAAAGTGAATGGAAATATGAAGTGGATGTTCTGGTTGGCTTTGCCTTCAGTCCAGTCCAGAGTGAACTTCTGTGTTAAGACTGTTTTCCCGATGCCAGCCACTCCCTTTGTCATCACGGTTCTGATTGGTTCTTGTCTTCCAGCTGGGAGTTGAAAGAGCTCTTCTTGTCTGATGCTTTTTTCTGCTCTGTCTGCTTTCCTGTCTTTTGCTGCTTCAATCTGTCTGACCTCATGTTCTTCATTCAGCTCTCCAGTTCCTCCCTCTGTGATGTAGAGCTCTGTGTAGATCTCATTCAGAAGGGTTGGGTATCCTGCTTTAGAGATTCCCTCAAACACACACTGGAACTTCTTCTTCAGACCAGATTGGACTTTAAGTTGACAAACTGCAGCAGAAGGTTCTGAATGAACATAAAAGAGTAAATAAACTCTATGCACCCTGACTGATGATTGCTCTACACATTCTCACCCCTACTCGTCATATATGGACGTATGCTTTGGACCCCGTCCGGGTCACTTTTTGGCATTTTGGTTGTCCTTAATTCTTTGTTTTTTGACATGCTGGTTGTACGTTTTATAATGTGATGGCTGATCCCTTTAAATCACGGATTTAGCTGACTCTCGGTTTATGATACCGGAACCGGGTTAGGGGACTGAAACCAATCCACATCCCAAGGGTTTGGTACCCCTGATTATCGCATGCATTTTCCCTGTCTGTGGCCTGGTACCAAGCGGCCCTCGGACTGGTACTGGTTTGCAGCTTGGAGGTTGAGAACCCATGATTTAATGATAATAGCCAACATGTCAAAAAACGACAAGAAAGGGACACCCAAAATATCAAAAAGTGACACAAAGGAGGCCTGTATCATTAGGGCTGGGAATCGGTTATAATTTCCAGAAACTATTCAATTCGATTCACAAGAGTCCCCGAATCGATTTGATTCCGATTTTTAGCTTTGTGTGCTAAATCAATTTCTATCTTTTGTGAATCGATTATTGATCTTTAAGCTTAAATCGATTCAAATTGATGAATCAATTTTTTTCAACCCAGCCCTACAAATCATTTATATGATGGGTTGGTAGTGAGAATGTGTTGGATTTTTTTAATCCATGTTGTTCCATGTGTTCATACATCAGTAAATTTTCATTTATCAGCAACTGAAACCTTCAGAGAAATCCTCTTACTGCTCTGCAGTCGATCAGCCAGCTCGTCCTGCTTCATTCTCCTCAAGAAGTTCTCTGTGATCTTCATCAGTGACTCTCTGCTGCTCCTTTGTTCTTCATCTTCATCCTCCAGCTCTTCCTCATCCTCCCTCTGACTCAGAATCTTCTGGATCTTCTTCAGCTCCGTCTTCACAAAAGTAACAATGTTGTCCTCCAGCAGCTGCAACAGAATTCTAGATGAATGATCCAATCAGAGTGAAGTCATGGAGCCAAACATCAGCTCCATGTTGGACACACTGACAATCCACTGGTCTACAAAGTGCAGCATGGAGATGCCTGAACAGAATGATGGAAAAGTAGTTGTTCATGTACAGACCAGAAATATGGAGTCCAGCTGTGTTTGATGCTGCTGGACAGACGGACCACTGGGAGTCTCTGAGCTCTGCTGGTCCACTCTGTGGAGAATCAGAACAATCAGATCCATCAAAGTGAAAGTTTGTGAAGTCAAATGTGGATGTGAACAATGAAACTGATTATTCCCTCTTGTGGGGGATATTTAAACGTCCAGCTGATCTATTGACAAGTCATAGCTCAGTCTGCACGTTCGCAGCTTTCAGCTCACTTTAACTGAGTCCAGCTCTAGCCAACCATTTATTAAGCCGTAGATCCCTGCTCTACTGCCCTTGAGCAAGGTCATATGGTGTGTTGTGTGGTTCAAAATTGTTGTACTGGGCAGGCCCCGGAGTGAATGTGCTTTACTGTAAATATAAAATGGAGTTATGAAGCAGCTGATAAACTATCTATATGCACAGCATCATCATCATCAGAGCTTTGGAGGGTCAGACCTCCAGCTATTTCAGAAAGCTGAAGAAATGTCTAGAAATTAAGTTCCATGAGAAGGAAATCCACTCTGAAGCAGCTGTCCCAGAACTAAAGAGCTTCAACAAGAATACATAGACCTCTACAATGACTCACTTCTCTGCAGATGATCAAAACAGATATCTTATGCCCATGTGGTTACACTGAGTTTGACCCAAAGGACCTGTTGGACCAACTGGTTTCCTTAAGACACTCAGAAGCTCCCTCAACATCAATTCCTTCACTGTGACTTTTATGTTTGTGGAAAAATGTAAACCCTCAATGTCATCTTGCCGATGTTGTTCGGCAAGATAAAAAGTCTCTGAGAAAGAGCTGATGATGGCGGATGATTACACAGCTGGAGTGAGGCCGCTGGATTTTTAAAGATGTACATTTTCCTGACAAACTTCCATTACCCGATCACTGTTTGTCACAGTGGCAATTTTTTTCTATCCAATGGAAATTTAATCCAAATGCCTTTGGAATCATAAAATATGATCCTTAAACCTTTGGGGTAAACAGTGTTGCCCCTACAGCCTCTAGTTTGACAGAAGGTTCACTCAACTCTCGTATTCCCGTGCACATTAAATCTCCTCCCTGCTTCTCACAACCAATCATATTTTTAACTTGTAATTGTGAGAACATACTTGAACCTACAGACATAAAACGTTCATGGATAAAAAAAAAAAGGCTTCAACTTTTATGACAAGTGAAAGACTTTTGAAGATTTTAACATTTGGTTTGTGGTAGAGCATATTGAAGTAGAGCCTTTTAGAAGTGGCATTTTAAGCTTAGCAGAGAAAAAAATCTTCTTATTCTCATCAAATTTACATGAAGACTTTATGTTTGAGACAAATAACATTTATATCACAGGAGTCCTCAACTTGGGAGCTTTTCAAAACTGAAAGAATTATTTGTGATCTGACTAACAGTCAATTTTTTCGCGACAAAATCTGTCCATTTCAGATTCTGCTCAAGCGTTTAATTAAAGGGTAACCAAAGCCTAAATCAACTTTTTTTATTTGTTGACTTTATAAATGGGGCAGTAAAAGTTCTGTTTGGTTGTTGCCATTTTTGACAAATTAAAATAAACCTGTTTAATTCAGGAAAGTACGGTCAAAAACCATCTGTGTGCTGCCCTCTACAGGTTGAAACGAGGTGTTGCAGCTGAATTTTGTGATTGGTCAACTGGTGCAAGACCCAGAAGTCTGACGTCATCATGCTCTGAGCTCCAGTATAAAAGGCCAAGGTTAGCAACATAATGCAGCTGTTTTAATGAGACATGAAGGCATCAGCTACAGAAATTGTCCAAGCTCCCTCATTTTTTAACCAATTTTCACAAATCATGGCTCAAATTAAAGCTTAGAAAACGATTGATGTCGTGGTATATTTACAATTTTATTATCTCTTAAAAGTAAGCTGTAAATAGTGCACGAACTGCACCTTCTAGTGCAAGGGTCGGCAACCTTTAACAGTAAAAGAGCCATTTGGGCTCATTTTCTACTGATCAGAACCTAGAAAGAGCCGCATAACCTCACTTTAACCTTTAAGGAATTTGGAGTTGCATTTATGACCTTCTTTTTTTTAATAATAAATATGAATTATGTCTTTTTTTGGTACAAACAAAAGCAAAAATATGAAAAGAACCTATAATTCCTCAAAATGTGATTTATTTTGTTTAATTTTATTTTTGATGCTCCAAGTGAATCTGATCAAATATATCAAGAACTGAACCAGACCTCAAGTTATTCAGCTGAAAACTATTGATTATCTGAACTATTATCCAGCCTCCTTTAACTCTGACAAACACTTACTGTTCCACTTCTGAACTGATGCCTTTGAAGTTGAGAGGGAATTTCTTTGACCTGTCACTTCTGAAGGACACACAGCTGGGTTCAGATCCAGGTCCAGGTTGGTTCCTGTGAAGAATGAAGGTTGTTGATGTGAGTGCTGAGCTCTGACATGGAGAAGAGTCATGGATAGTTAGAGATGTTCATCTCACCTCTGAGCTTTTCTCTGGCTCTCATCTTCCCCAACTCCTGAACTGCTGGCTTTGAATTTAATGGGTAAATCTTTTGACTGCTCACTCCTGAAGGACACACAGCTGGGTTCATATCCAGGTTCAGGTAGGTTCCGGTGAATGCTCTGGTTCTCCTCTTCAACTGTGTTTTTCTTAGAGGGAGGATCTCCCTCCTGTGTGTCCTCATACTGATCCATGCTGCTGGATTCACTGGATCCACTGGTTCAGCTCACACACACCTTCACCTGCAGAGGAAACCCTCATCATCATCAGCTCTGATCCTCCTTCACTAACAGATCAGCTGCTCCTCCACTGATGGGCTCTTCTCTTGTGTTTCCTCTCAGGTTCAGGTGAATGCAGTCAGACAGCAGTGGGAGGCAGAGGAAGCTGCTGAACATCAGCTGCTGCACTTCTGCTCTCACTCCACCAGATGGAGACATGGAGCTGCAGCAGCAAACACTCCATTCTTTTTTTTTCTGGTTCCTGTCCCACTGCTTCTCATGGATGCTAAGATAACAATACTGATGGAGCTTAAGGCTAAGCTATCACCGCTGCTACAACATGTGGAATATTTCCGACAGGAAAATTGGTATGATTGTAGGATATAAATATTTAATTTTAAGTCCGGATATTGATCATTCATGTAGAGAAAATGTATGTGGAGCCGGGGTGGGGTTATATACATTTGCTTCCTTCCACTCCCTTTCAAGCGATCTACTTGTGATTCATTATGTGATATGCTATTTCATATATTATTACCTGATTGCTTGAAATAAAACATTTAATTCATTCATTCATGAAGGAGCAACATTTCTATTTGGTCACTTTGACAGAGAAAGAACAAACTTCCTGTTTCTACAACTCAGGAAAAAGGAAATAGATCAAGAAAAAAGACAGAAATGAAACAATGAGGTGAAAAGAAAAAAAAAAGACGTGATTTCTCCCTCTCTAAGCTCTAACAGAAGCTTTTAGAAGAACCTTGACTCTCACACAGACATTGAAGAGAACAGGAAGGTTTGGGAGTCAGAAATGAAACATTTGAACTCCAGAGATTTCATGATGGTTTGTATTTATGACAGAAACTTCTGTCTGTTTGCTGGAAAGTTCTGATAGGAAGCAGCAGTCAGCTGATCTGTCATATTTTAATGAGTCAGCAGTTTCACTTTTGTAAAAAAACCAAAAGTTTATCCGGTAAAATGGTTTAAATTTTCCTCATAAATCAGTGAAACAGTAACACAGTAACTGATCAATAAGTGAGAATTGATCCCCAGTTGTTGATTTGTAATAACCATCTTTACACAGCAGAGGAATGAGTTTGCAGAGAAAGAAAAATATCTCCAAACATTCAGAAAACAATCAGTCAAGTTGATGAAGACGAAGTTCAAAAACAAACAAATATCAGTTTTTTCAAAAAATCTGAAGAAAGACTGGTTTGTCATCTCCTCCTTCAGAACATCACAGAACTGGACTTAGATTGTCTAAAGACATCTTAAGAACTGGCTGGTCACACATAAGACATTTCAACATTTATAATCTTTTAATACTCAGCATTTAATCAGGTCATTTTAAATGTCTGCATAATTTTTATTTTCTTTAATGTTCTAATGTTTTTTAATGGATTCAATTATACAGTCATTGTCTCCTCTACAGCTCATTTTACATTTCAATGTCATCATTCATTTTATTGCGTCTGCTCATTTATCGTCATCACTCCACGGACAGCAGATAAAAACTAGCCTTCAAACTAACTCTGGAGCACTGGCAGCAATGGTTTTTAATGTGCAATGTCCCTATCAAATAAATGAAAATATATATAAATATATAGATTTCATTTTCTTTAAATATCTGAAAGAGTCTCTACTCACCGCGTGAACGCCACTGCAGCACAGATCATTGACTCTGTTTCTTCCTCTTCTTCTTTACTTGAAGAACAAATCACTTCCTCATTTTGGGTTGATTCTGCTGATGGTTGTTGTTTGTCACCACAATGATTGAATTTCTGCATTCAAATTGGTTGTTCAGAGAAATTCCCAGAGAAGCTTGAATTCTTTTGATCTCTTAAGGCTGTTTAGTCAGGCGTCTGCTTTTGACTCGCCATTATGCAAGTATGGGAAACTGCAATTTTTCATCTAGTTTTGATCCATGATCAAAGAATAAATTTTAAATTCTTTGCTCAACTGAACACAAAGATTCTCTCCGACTCTTCTTTCTATTTGCTGACATGTTTACCTGTAAACATTCAGACTACTCCAAAGCTTCTTCATGACTTCGGGACACAGCAGCTTGAACGGGACGTGTGCTGACAGAAGTTTCCATATTTTCCGTCATCTTTGATTTCTCTCTGTTTTCTGTCACTTTCTGTTCTCTGAGTCATTCTCCCAGAAAGTCAGACTTTGATCTTTACATGTGTGAGCGTGTTCATGAAGGTCTCTCATCATCTCTTAGACAGAAACAAAGAACTTCATCGGAACTGATGATCCTTCAGTTTCAAAAGTTGACCCACATTCTCAGCCTTCATCCTTTTTTTTTTTTTTTTTTTTTTTTTAGCTTAGTGTGCCTCCTAGTGTTGGATGATGGAACTTTGTTTTTTTTCTCAATGTCAGACCCAAATGTGCAGAAGAAACACAACACACTGATGCAGATAATTACTCTTCTTCTACAGCTTGGTAAAATTAAAAAAAATCTAAAACTGCCCTCAAGGCGTTGCTGTTTCACTGTTGTAACATTTTTTTATAATGTTCTGCTTTTTGAGGAGCTTCACTAAATAAAAAAAATCAAATTACATTTATAAAGCACTTTAACACAAAGCACAATAAAAGCAAATTAAACTAGAAAACCAAAAACTAAGACATTCACGCACTCAAAAATAAAAATAATCATTTGTATGAAACACAAAATGCCCATTAACCCCCCACACACACACACACACACAAAATGAAACTGCTTCATCTCTTTAGCCAGTTAATTTATTTGTTTATACATTTATTTTTAAATGTATTTAACTAAAGACCTTTGGGGTGTAGTTATCACAATAAATATCTAAAAATTTTAAGGTTGACTTAAATAATGTTTGGAAAAGATCCTAAGTTGTAAATCCAAGAGTTTTTTTTTTCTACAGCATGGAGCTGTTCTGAAAACTTCTATTCTTTAACATAAAGAAACCCTTCATTTGATGAGACGGAGGAAGACGTGGATGTTTGTGTTGACAAACTTAGGATCCCCTAATATTACAGCAACAGACTGTTCTATTGTGACGAGAACAGAGGTGTTCTGTTCGTCAACAAAGTGTGCTCACCCAGTTCTGTTGGGAGAAACACACGTCTCTGTGAAAGCCAAACATCATCACTCGTTCTCCGTCTGGATCCATGCTGAAGTGAAGACTTGGACATGTCTGCAACTGCGGAATAAAGCAGAGAAAAGTGGCAGTGGACCTCGTCACTGGCTCGTTTCCCGTCTTGGAATGGGAGAGTTTCCAGGTGGCTTGCCGGTGTTCCTGTTCTCGGTCGTTGACCTCGCCTCTGGCACGCCTCACATCCCAGCTGCCCCCAGCCCATCTGAATGAAGCCCATCTGCTTCACCCAAACATGTAGTTGTAGTTAAATAAGCTCATTCTTATTTAACAATGCTGGTACATTGCCTGTCCATCCTGTGAGAGGATCCCTCCTTCACGTGGATATCCCTGAGGTTTCTTATCCCCCCCCCCATTTTTTTTTTTTTTTAATTAGGAATTTTTCCTCACCTAGAAGGAGGGTCTGAGGGCAGGGATGTAAGTTTAACTTAGTTTAGGTTAGCAACTTGTTTATATTTTATGAATGACTTTATGTACAGTTACCAGTAAACCCATGGAGACAATTGCATTGTGATATTGGGCTATATAAATAAAACTGAATTGAACAGCAATTTTGAAAGAATCTTAGAATTTAGACTCTGCAGGAACAGACAAATCTTTGGATCATTTTTTGATAGGTATTTGTTAAATATTTGAATTATGCGTTTCTTATCAATCTTATTTTTGTGCAGATATAAGACTATGGAGAAGGAAACATGTTTGAATGGAGAACATTATCTGCTCTCTTATATTTATTGTGAATAGCCAAAAAAAACTGTACTCCTCACAGCACTCAGATTGCAGCATTGTTATCCCATTGACCCATAAGAAGGGGAAAGAACTGATAACATTGAGAATGACGTCCAAAACCAGAGAGTTTGTTATAAGGTTTAATAGCTTTTAATGTGTAATCAGGTGTTTAAACATGGAAATGAACAGCCATTCTTACAAATAAACCAAACGTAATCTAAAGTACATATATAAGAAAATGCACACATTGCAGTTAAATACACATGGGCCCAAACAAAGCGTATGTGGGTTTCAATACAGAACAATTACAATAAATGATAAAGTTCTCTAAATGGCCAGACTAAGCATGTAGTTTCCAGTGTGACTTCCGGTCATTATCTAAGTTTGGAGGACATGAGATTTGAGCTTCCAGTCTTCATTTAATAAATGAGCAATTATTGTGAGGTCTCATTCTGTGGTGATTGAGCGTCACATGTTACCACCAGTAGCACCATTAACCCGTAGCACCGGAGCCATTTCTACCCTCTTCCTCTTCCAGATGGAACCATACCAAGTGATTTTGCAAATTTGTTGTGTTCTCTCATTACTTTTATCTAGATCCAACTTTCTGTAGACACTGATGTTGGGTCGGTCGTGTGATGCGATCTTTAATGTCAACCTATTTTATGTGCTCTTCAAAAAAGTTATAATCCAAAGTAAAGATGACCTGCATTTACTTCTGCTTGTTACTTTTACTTTAAATTATATTCATTTTTGATGATCAATTATTCAAAACTCATAAAAAGATTCAGAATCGTTCGTGGATCATTGTCGACCCATTTGATAATTGATTATTTCCCCACCGCACCCCAAGTGACCATAGCTGCCATTTTTCCAGGGCGATGGAAGTTTTTTAATAAACTCACAGATAATCATTGTTCTGTGTGGACGTCGTAAGTGTGCTGTGGGAACTGGGTCCACATTCAGCTCCTAGCTGCTACCAGATACCATTATTTCACCAAAGCAATTTTCCTTCCATCAAAAAAAAAAAAGTATACAAATACACACACAATTCAGGAAGAATGCAGGACACACCAAAGTTCACACATATTAAAAATGAGATTACAGAAACTAGCATTTAAAGTCTAACTCTTCACACAAATTTAAACTTCACACTGCATATTCATTACAGTGAAGCAGAGTTTGTTTCCCCTGATAATCCTGAACAACGTTTCAGACTACATACACCCAAGTGAACCCTGGTCTGTGACCACGAATTGCTCTCTGACCGCTATTTTGAAGTGGTTTCCGTCTGTTTTCAAATGGACTGAACGTTGGTTCTTTCTGAGTTTAAAACCCCCTAAGTTTAAAACCGATTCGCTCAGAGAGCGAAGTAACTGAGCCAAAGCAGCCACCGTAGCTGGTCGTACTGGTCAAACTTGAAGCAGCGATGCAACATCAACGCATTAAAATGTGGTTGGATAAATGCAGGCTCATTAAAAAAACTTTTAACATGAGAGACAATGCTTCTCACAATGTTTTCCCAGTAATATTTGTCTTAAACACTTATCACCGTAACTTGTAGTTGTAGCATCCTCAGTAAACACCTTGCAATATGTTTCTAACGTAAAATAAAATTTGAATAAATAAACTATCTTGACAAGTATTTACAAACTGTAGCACCTCCATCTTTCTCTTTTTGTTTTGACCCACCTCTGCAACTGCTGGTCAGTGACTGAAGAGATCTATAGTCACGCAGGTTGGTTTACAAGGTTTGGTCCAGAACAGAAATCTCCCATAGACCCAAGTCTGAATACAGATCACATGCAAGGTTTGAGACTCGATCCAAAACAAATTATCCAGAAGACATTTTTTTACTAGTCTGGATACACCCTCAAACACTGTGATTAAAAATGAGACAAAATATTACATAAATCCTAGCAAAAGTTCGAGATTTTGTTACAGAATTCAAGAAGTGATAATGTGAGAAAGTTCACAAAAAGATCCAAACAACCATCTATCCATTTTGTTACCCACATACCATTTTTGGAGTCAGAGGATTGCTGGCCCCAACCCAGCCAGTGTTGGCAAACGAGGCATACACTCCAAACAGGTCATCAGTCCATCAAAGGGCCTCAAAACGACAAACTCGCATATCTAAGGGCAATTTAGACTCTCGTTTCCACTGAGCAGTCCAGTTCGGTTTGGTAAGGACTAGTACGGTCCAGTTAATTTTGGTGAGCATTTCCACACAGTCAAGCCTCGCTTCCACTGAGTGGTTTGTTTTCATGGTGTATACATGGATTAGAACGCTGGCGTGTCATTTTTCATTGTGATGCAACGACTAGAAAAGCAACAACAATGGGGGTCATCTAGCAGCTCGTCTTTTTCTTGCTTTACCGCCATTGGAAACATTAGCTTATAAAAAGATTGACGCTTTCTAATGTTATCATCATCTTCTGCCAATCAACAGGTGGCTACAGCAGCTCCACCCCCAACCACTCTGTTCCACTTTTCAATGGACCTATAACCCATGAGGGACCTCCAAGAAATACAGTTCGGTACTGTTTAATGGGTCCTTTCACAATGAAAACGTTCAAAATACCAGACTGTACTGGATCACTCAGTGGAAACAAGGCTTTAATGTCTCAGATTGACCTGTGAAGCATGTTTTTGGGCTATGTCAGAAAACCATAAAATGAGCCAAAAAGAAAAATATATTTTGAGCATCACAAACTGTAGAATAAAAAACTATGAAGTAGACTTTTAAAGTCTACATCTAGTGTGTAAATGATCACGTAATTCCTCTTTGTGAGCTTTCAACATTTACAACATTTGAGCTTCAGAGGAAAAAAATATGTTGATTTTTACTAAAGCTTTGACTGGAAAAAGAAAGAAATACATAATTTTACATTAAATAACTGAGGAACGTTTCAGTGAGAAAATGATTGAAAACATTAATCTAAGAACCTGTTAGTGAGTGAAGAAACAGACATGGACTGACTGAAGTGTCTGCTTAACAAAGAGTTTCTCTGAAAGAACCAAAAACTTAACTTTGATCTCATCACAGAACCACTGAAGAATTGGGACTGAACCTGAATCCAGGGTAAAGCGGTTCAGTGAATGTTGTTTTAAGGTGTGGAGGTGGATAAGTGAGTCAGAGGACACTTCGAAGAAGGACAGATTTCCAGCAGGACAGTCTAGATACACTGCTACTCTGTGAGAGGAAGAGGAAGAGGAGGAAGAGATGTGTGTTTTTATGTTATTGTGACAGAAGGAGTAACCACGATCAGCAGAGCAGCACAGACTCCAGGACTGATTGTTCCATCCAAACAAACAGTCATTGCTGTCCCCTTTTCTACTGATTCCTCTGTAACTCACTGATATATAAACTTTTCTACTCCACTCAACTTCCCAGTAACAGCGACCAGTCAGACCATCTCTGCACAGCAGCTGATACCAGTGATCAAATCTGTCTGGATGATCAGGATACGATTGAAGCTCCTCCTCAAAGGTCACCTTCCTGTTGTTTTCAGACAGTTTGAGGTTTCTGTTCACTGTGTTTGTGTCGATTGTGAGACAACAAGAATCTGATGGAGAAACAAACATAATTCCAGATGCAGTTATTGATCCATCATCTGTTCATTGATAAGACAGTTTGAATGTGAGCTGCTTTGTTACTAGGAATCAAATGAAAAGCACACTTACACTTCCTCAGACCTGGAGTCAACCAGTGGACTCCAGCAGGTTCTGCCCTGAAAAGAGAGGAGAGAGGGTCAGACCAACAGAGTCTCTTTCAGATTATGAACAAATCAGACATGTGACTTGTGTTCAAGTACGAAAGTTACGTATGTAACTATGGTTCTTTGACTCTCAGATTACTGCCACAGTTACTGGTCCCCCGGAGTCCTTGTGTTCTCGTGAGAAATGTTGGAACCACGCTCCTGGTGACCGAGCTCCTGGACACATGACCACCAGGTCATGTGTCACCAGGGTCACCAGTCGTTTTGTTGTCAGTACGTTCTCAACACTTATTTATAAGCATTAAGGATCATCTAGTGCTTGAAGCACTGCCTCTGGTGGTCAGGAGGGATGAAATAGAACTCAGACAAAACTGGACAAGCAAGCATGGGCTCCTTTTTCTTTCTTTGATGCAAAATGTTGACGCAGTGAAAATCATGTGAATCTTCCTTTAGGCTTTTTTTTTTTTTTACCACTCTCAAAAAAAAATAAAAAAGTGGTATCATGTAATTTCTGATGGGTTTAAACAACAATTATTAATTTCTCCTTTATGATCACTCATCACAGAGTTCAGAGAATTAAAGGGGGTGTAATTCAAATGTAGAGCCCAAAAAATGATCGTTGAAACTTGCATTGCTATGTGTAAATGTGATAGTTTTGAATGCGGAAGCCCAAAACCTGCACATATAGTCTTTACTTAGGCTTTTCATTGGAAGTGGCTGCTTGAAGGTTTAAAACGAAGGCAAAATAAACTTTTGAAAGAAAAAATAAAGACTGCTAATAATAAATCAGAAAATCTGTCATGATCCAGGCACAGAGCTGAGTGAAGGGCAGAGAGCAGCAGGTCTCTCCGTACCTGAGAGTGTCCAGTCTCCAGTATGGATCCTCCAGTGCAGCAGAAAGCAGCTTCATTCCAGCCTCTCCTGGATGATTGTAGCTCAGATCCAGCTTTCTCAGATGGGAGGGGTTGGAGTTCAGAGCTGAAGCCAGAGCAGCACAGCCTTCCTCTGTGATCAGACAACCTGACAGGCTGCAGACACACAACAAAACACAACATACATGGCAGAAAGTGTGAGAAAACTGCAACGAGGCTGAAGCTGCACGCAGGTTTGCACAAACTGAAACTGTCTCCACGCATTGTCTTTATGTTTTGACATAATCAAGGATTGGTCTTCAGTGACTCTTTATGGAAAATTTCACATTTTGAATTTTTTTTTGCACAAACTGAATCACTCAGACCTTAAGGTGGATCTACTGCCACTGTTTTTATTTTAGCTTCCACACTTCATATGTAATTTGTGGACCAGTTCCTGAACTGGGTTATACTAAATCCATGCTCAGGTGTGTCAGGTCTTATGCTGACAATTTGGATTTTCAGTCAATGGTACAGGCCTAATTTGAGTGACGGGCTCGATTTGGGCACTGCAGCCAAAGTTCAAATATCTGAACGTTGGCAAGGTCGCCAAAGTGCATCTACGAAATCAGAAACTCAGCTTTGAGCATGTTACGATTTTTGAAGGACTCAATCAGCGTTGTTGTCCTAAACTTCCATCCATCTTTTTAACATCTGTTTTGGAGGCAAAACTCAATCCTTGGAGGGGTTCAGTGAGCACATGAAGAAGGACTATTGGTTGGCCTCAAAGAGGTTCTGGCAAAACATGTGGCACCTCAGGAGTAGCGTTGGGCACTGAAGTTCAGTTCCGTTATGATGCTCGTGGTTCTACCTAAACCAAAAGAAGCTGCTGCAAACTGTGCCACATTTCGGTGCTAAGTTTCATTTAGTGTCTATTGGACTTTGGACATGTCAATCACTTCTCCTCTCTTCAGTACTTTGAAGTTCTAGCAAATCCTGTTGCCTTTCCAGCGAAAGAGGTCTTATTTATTTAGTAAGTACCGAAGCCAAAGAAACGCATAGGCACCAGAACCGCATAAAAACTAATCGGTGCCCAACCCTACTCACAAGGGGAAGGCATAGTGCAGGTGGGGAGCTGCTCTCTTGAACAGGGGACATTGTCGGCCAGTGGAAGAAATACTTCGAGGATCTCCTCAATCCTGCTGACACCCCTTCCCTTGAGGAAGCAGAGCCTGAGGACTCTGGGTTGGAGCTATGCATCACATAAGATGACTTGCCCTAGGTTTGAATGTCTGTATGGATGTATGATTAAAGCCCTGCAACAGACTGGCAACCTGTTAAGGGCATACCCTGCCTTCACCAATCAGTAGCCAGGATAGGCTCCGGTACCCCCCCCGACCCCGAAAAGGGACAAAGCGCCAAGAAGATGAATTAATGAATCATATTTTTAAAGGAGCCATACCATGAAGAACCAACTTTTTGAGCTTTTAAGTGTATTATTATATTGTTCAATCCTCACTATGAAGAATCCCAAAGCGATATTTGGACATTTCTGCGTAATCCTCTAAAAACCTGCGCTCTAAACAGCACCCCCTCCCACATTAAAACGAGCAGGTCCTCACGATCTAACGTCACAAACACCAACAAACAATTTCCCCATGGAGCTAGTGGTGATCAGCTTTCAACTTTCATTTTATATGCAGAATACCGTATATCTTAACAATGTAAATCGTCTGCAAATAAATTCCAGCTGAAACTGATGTTTGCTACTTTAGATGCACACACACTCGTCAGGCACAGTTCTGCAGACACTGAGTGTATTTATGTTGTGAACCAGTGTAGCGATGGCTGGGACTTCTGAAGACATTCAGTATGTAGTATGTACATTCATCTTTGAAAAAATTAGATGTTTATTTTCGTGGGAGAAAAAAAGACACGCTGTCGGCTCTAGGATGATGTCATGAAATGGGCGGCACCCATATGCAGCAGCAGGCAGAGCCTCAGGGATTGAGTCATTTTACTTCCAGGCAGGAAAAAGCTCTCAAAAATTACTAATATTTCATAAATAATGTGTTTTTTAGTGTGCCAGAGTTATATAATTATTGTGGGATCATAGAAATTGATATAGTTTAATCTAAAAGGCTTCAGAAAATCATGGTATGGCCCCTTTAGACATTTCTCTAGTGTAGTTTTTACTAAAGTCTAGTAAAATCTTTCTCCTACGCTGAGAAAATTGAGAAAGCCAGCATTTTTTTTTTTTTTTAAGAAAACAAACCTTAGAGACTCCAGTTTACAGTGTGGACTCTTTAAACCCGACGACAGCAGCTGTGCTCCTAAAGCTTTCAGGTTGTTGTTACTCAGGTCCAGATCTTTAAGACTGGAGGACTGAGAGCAGAGAATTGAGGACAGAGCTGCACAGCTTCTCTCTGACAGGTTACAACGGCTCAGTCTGAAGAGACAAAGTAAAATAACAGTTATTCAAACTTATGTTTCTTCACTCAGATTCATTTGTTCACTGATGGTGATTTTCATGAGAGTTCTTACATAGCTTTGTTGGAGGCTTTGATCACTGGCAGCAGCCTCAGAAGAGCCTCCTCTGAAGCAGAGTATTTCTTCAGGTCAAACACTTCCAGATCTTCTTCTGATGACAGTAAGATGAAGACCAGAGCTGACCACTGAGCAGGAGACAGTTCATCTGTGGAGAGACGTCCTGACCTCAGGAACTGTTGGATCTCCTCCACTAGAGAACCATCATTCAGTTCATTCAGACAGTGGAACAGGTTTGATGCTTTTCTCTGCAGACAGATTCTCACTGATCTTCTTCTTGATGAACTGGACTGTTCCTGATTGGTCGGTGAGCTACTTCTGTCTGTGTCAGCAGACCTCGTGGGAGACTCTGATTGGTCTGCAGTGAAAGACCCAGGAGGAAGCGGAGGAACAAGTCCATGTGTCCATTTGGACTCTGTAAGGCCTTGTTCACAGCACTCTGGTAGAACTGGACTTGAATCGTCATCTATGTTCCTCCATGAGGTTGACTCCAGAGGTGATGAAGGTCAGGTGGACATGAAGAGCAGCCAGAAACTCCTGAACACTCAGATGGATGAAGCAGAACACCTTGTCCTGATACAGTCCTCTCTCCTCTCTAAAGATCTGTGTGAACACTCCTGAGTACACTGAGGCTGCTCTGATATCGATGCCACACTCTTTCAGGTCAGATTCATAGAAGATCAGGTTTCCTTTCTGCAGCTGCTCAAAAGCCAGTTTTCCCAGAGACTCCATTATCTTCCTGCTCTCTGGACTCCAATGAGGATCTGTCTCAGCTCCTCCATCATATTTGACCTTCTTGACTTTGGCCTGAACCACCAGGAAGTGGATGTACATCTCAGTCAGGCTCTTGGGCAGCTCTCCTCCCTCTTTTCTCTTCATCTGGTCCTCCAGAACTGTAGCAGTGATCCAGCAGAAGACTGGGATGTGGCACATGATGTGGAGGCTTCGGGATCTCTTGATGTGGGAGATGATCCTTCTGGCCTGCTTTTTTTCCTTGAATCTCTTCCTGAAGTACTCCTCCTTCTGTGACTCATTGAACCCTCTGATCTCTGTCACCATGTCAACACACTCAGCAGGGATCTGATTGGCTGCTCCAGGTCGTGTGGTTATCCAGAGACGAGCAGAGGGAAGCAGGTTCCCCCTGATGAGGTTTGTCAGCAGATCACCCACTGAGGTGGACTTTCTAGGGTCATTTAGGTTATGAGTCTTGTGGAAGTCCAGAGGAAGTCAACTCTCATCCAGACCATCAAAGATGAAGATGATCTGGAAGTCTTCAAAGCTGCAGATTCCTGCTTCTTTGGTTTCAGGGAAGAAGTGATGAACAAGTTCCACCAAGCTGAACTTCTCCTCTTTCAGCACATTCAGCTCTCTGAAAGTGAATGGAAATATGAAGTGGATGTTCTGGTTGGCTTTGCCTTCAGCCCAGTCCAGAGTGAACTTCTGTGTTAAGACTGTTTTCCCAATGCCAGCCACTCCCTTTGTCATCACGGTTCTGATTGGTTCTTGTCTTCCAGCTGGGAGTTGAAAGAGCTCTTCTTGTCTGATGCTTGTTTCTGCTCTGTCTGCTTTCCTGGATGCTGCTTCAATCTGTCTGACCTCATGTTCTTCATTCAGCTCTCCAGTTCCTCCCTCTGTGATGTAGAGCTCTGTGTAGATCTCATTCAGAAGGGTTGGGTTTCCTGCTTTAGAGATTCCCTCAAACACACACTGGAAATTCTTCTTTAGCCTCGATTGGACTTTATGTCGACAACCTTGAAAATACCCTAAATGAAGACAACAAACTGAGTAAATAAAATCTCTGCAGCTTTGAATGATGAGGATTTGAATCCATGCTGTTCCATGTGTTGAGACATCAGTAAATCTTCATTTATCAGCAGCTGAAACCTTCAGAGAAATCCTCTTACTGCTCTGCAGTCGATCAGCCAGCTCCTCCTGCTTCATTCTCCTCAGGAAGTTATCTGTGATCTTCATCAGTGACTCTCTGCTGCTCCTCTGTTCTTCATCTTCTTCCTCCAGCTCCTCCTCATCCTTTCTCTGAATCAGAATCTTCTGGATCTTCTTCAGCTCCTTCTTCACAAAAGTAACAATGTTGTCCTCCAGCAGCTGCAACAGAATTCTAGATGAATGATCCAATCAGAGTGAAGCCATGGAGCCAAACATCAGCTCCATGTTGGACACACTGACAATCCACTGGTCTACAAAGTGCAGCATGGAGATGACTGTGAACTGGGATGTAATAATTAATTGATTAATTGATAACTAATTTAATTTCTTATGATCCGGCCAGAATAATCTGTCTGAGGCAAGATGTTAATCACATCCAATTTACCTATACCATTAAAAATGTTTTTAAAATGTATATTGATTTTGTAAAATATTGACACTAACAAAAATGACCAAGTGTCCTTACATCAGACACCACATGCGTGATTGCAGCAAAAAACTATCAAGTCATCATCACAGTGTAATGTATGGAAAGGCTTTAAATTTTGCATAGACAGTGTAGTGTCATGTTCGAATAATGTTCTGTTTGTGTTGTTTATATGGAAAAACAGCAGTGGGCTGAACTTTATTATACTAAAAGGTGAAATGAGTTGACATCAATTCTCGTTTACTTGTTTGTTCACCTATTTCATTTAGTTATCTTTGATGAAATAGAAGGAATCTGGAAAACTTCTCTTGCACTGTTCAGTAGTAGGTGTTTATCTCTGAGTCACACTGGTTGAACCTTTGGCTAAAGATGTCCTGAAATAATCGGAAGTCAGTCAATTGGATCATTTAAAATGAACCAAAATTGACTATGAATCAGATCAGCAACAACAAATTACGATATGAATTGAATTGGTGTTCAAGCAATTATTTACACTCCTATACTGTGAACAGAATGATGGAAAAGTAGTTGTTGTTCATGTACAGACCAGAAATATGGAGTCCAGCTGTGTTTGATGCTACTGGACAGACGGACCACTGGGAGTCTCTGAGCTCTGCTGGTCCACTCTGTGGAGAAACAGCAACAATCAGATCCATTTTGTCTGTGCACACAGTCAAACCCATATGTGAACATTGAACCAGATGATTGCAGGAAATCTTTGCGCGTCCTGATGATCCACTGAGAAGCAACAGCGCCCTGATGTAATTTGATTCAGACTGGCTGTACTGGGTAGCTCCAAGAGTGAACGTGTTTTACTTTTGCTATCCAAGGCAGATTGACATTGGAAGCAGGGTCATCTGAAACCCACAAGCCAGGCCGCTGACCCTTTTTTTTTTTTTTTTTAATTTATTATGTCCATGGCAGACATGAAATCCTGTCCATCTTTGTCACGTGAGGGATAACACGTCAATGTAAGAGTAGGGTTGGGTAACGAAATTCTGTTCCAAGTAGGAACCGTCATGGTTTCTCTTTTCGCTGCTAAGCTTCAGTGAAGGTCTATTTGTCTTAGGACTTGTCAATCACTTCAGCGCGATGAAGTTTTAGCCAATCTTTCTGCCTTTTCTGCAATAGAAGGCTGGCTCATTTCTGATTGCTGACAGGACAAGCACTCGCAACGCTCTAATGTCTGGCTGCATTTCACAGAAGTTTGACATTTCACTCAGAAACTCGCTTTGGGCATGTAACGTTTTCAGTGACCTGATCAGCGGATAAAAAACTAATTCAATACGACTGTCTTGTCCAGAACTTCTATCCATTTTTTTTTACTCACTGAAGCTCGTCATCAGAGAACTTTTGGGAGAAGGCGCTATACTCTCTGGACATACAAGCAGACTGTCAGTGGGGAACTGTGATGTTTTTCATATTATCGTCAATACAATAATAAAAAGGTCCCCTATTTTTCCCCCTCTCGGGTTAATGCTAGACAGCCTTCAAACTTAGCCACAGAGACACAGAAACACCATGGTAGCGGATGTCATCCAGAGACCAACACATATCTCACGATACGATACATACCACGACAGATCCCAAGACTATACAGGAATTTTTTTTAAGACTCTTAAAGACTCCTTATTTCTCTTAAAGACAAAACTACCAGCATTTTAATACATCTTTAATTTTTGTACAATTAATTTAATTAAATAATCACAACATTAAACACTGCAACTCTATCTCATATACAAGTTGCTTTTACCCAAGCAACTTCATGGAGCTTTTCTATTGATAAATTAAAAAATATTTGTTTTTAAGGGGGATAGTCAACATTTTCTGATTTCCACAACAAATTATTTTAGTTTAAGAAAAAAAAAAATAGGTTGAATGTGCTTTAACCAAGAAAGTTTTAAAAGTATCATTGAGGAAATAAAGAGCTGCTTATTTTTAACATTGCTATATATAGCTTCTCCTGTACTTGTAAATGGTTCAAAAGCCTGATCGGTGCTTGAACAGGTGCTTCAAAAAAAAGTGTGAAAACAGAAACATTTCAGTGTTATGACAGGATGAATGAGTGTGCTCTAACGTGGCTAGGATGTTTTATTTACATGACAGTCTGCATTGCAGCGCTGCAGCTCCGTTTTCTCACACGCGGAAGTAAACGCGGATTTTCCCGCCAATCTACGTAATGTTGGTCTTTTTTCAGTGCGTTGAACACATCAATCTGATTGAGTTCTCTAGACTTGAATCCATAGTTCAGCAGAACTTTGGCAAGCTTCGTCAACAGCATTTTTTTTTTTTTTTTTTTTTCATTTTTATTCATTAAAAAGCATACAATATAAACTTGAGTTATAAACTCAATCATGATAGAAAATGAAGGAAAAAAAATGAAAAGGGGACAGAAAGAAGAAAAACTTATTTTGTCTGCCCCTTTTTACAATCAATACATTAATCTATCAATAAAAAAAGAAAGATACAGATACACAAGCATTACACAGTAAGAGAAAATTGGGAAAGAAAGAAACAAAGAAAAAAAAAAAAACCCAAAATCATATAATTACAACATAAACCAGTGTGAAGGGAAAATAATTTTGATGGAGGCTCAGTGCATGACCCGCTATGCAGCTTAACGGCTTCACTCATTCTTCTCTAAGTCGTTACGAAACACCACAATCCACATTTTTATATGATACTGAGCCCAATGTGGCAGAGAGGTTCGGTAAAAACGCAGTAGTACACGCGTCACAACAACAAAAATTGCAAGGCTGACTGAACATAACAGATCTTGTTTTGGTCACAGTGTGGAGGCATTCCAAAAGGTTCAATGAGCTGCCAACGAGCAGTCGAAGGTTTAGGTGGGAAAAACAAATAGTAAGACACAGGGGAATGCTAATAAATAATTAAATAAATATAATCGTGTTAAGATTTTAATCTGTTAAAAGTATTGTCCAACAATATATATCATTGAATTGATTTTTCCCTACAACCCTGATGAAGACATTGACCATTGTTTCTTTTTTTAGGTGCAGAAAGCCATTCTGCATTCATGTAGTGTTTGAAAATGTGTTGTTTTTCTGACATTCATATGTGCTTTTTAAGTCAGACATTCACTTTTCCAACACCACATGAACACAGCATTGCTCTCATTTGCGTTTTTCCCTAAAGGGATATCAACACACAGGCATAGTTGTTACGAAGAGGACTACAGAAGCTACAGTTTTGAAATAAAATCTGATATCTTGGAACTCTAAAGAATGTAATTTGCCCTTATATATTTCTCAAATTTGTGTCCCCTACTTCTGTTTACTGGATAAACATACCACTTCCTCATCTGCCTCATCGTTTACCTGCATTTGCCTTTTTCACAGACAGTTTATGAGCAGGAGCTGGATGTCGTTTGTGTTAAGGATAAACACTGGAGGCGGTTGTGTTGCTTGAAAAGCATAAATGCCACCCAAAAGTTTATTGCAATTATCACAGACAGTCGCAATCAAAACCAGCAAACATTAGTGCAAACTAGACAGCGCAATGTGGATACGAAGGCTGATCGCTGTGAAGCATAAACCAGCCTTTACCCGTTACATAAGTGCTCATAATGACCTTGAAATGTCTGGGGAAAAAATGTGAATGAAAATTTTTTGCTCTGCAAACAGCCGATATCCACCCACAAGAGCAATTGTGACTAATGCTTAAAATACAAAACACCCTTTGTTTACAGTTTCTAATGATCTAAATAACAACTGTGCTCAGCTCATTCAAAGGTGTGATGAGAACAACATGAGACTCTGAGGAACACATGAACTTATAGTTCCAGCCTGCAGTGGCGCCTCCAGAAATTTTTCCTGGGGGTGGCCGCTGGGGGGCCACTTTAAATCTTGGGGTGGCACACTAAACACATGGCCTTTTTTTTCCAAAGTCATTCTACTTTACGTAGTTAAACAACCTGTAGAAAACTATCAGTACTTTAAGTATCTGCTGATATACTTTGATGAATTGTCTTTATTTCATGCTTCTAATGTGCATAGACGAACAAAAATACAGTTAAGATTTTGAGTTGGACAAAAATGTTGGTTTATTTTCCATTTAGACAGGAATCACCATGGACTATGACGTTTGCAGATGATATTGTAATTTGTAGTGAGAGCAGAGAACAGGTGGAGGAGGAGCTAGAGAGGTGGAGGAGGAGCTAGAGAGGTGGAGGAGGAGCTAGAGAGGTGGAGGTTTGTCCTGGAAAGGAGAGGAATGAAGGTTAGCCGCAGTAAGACAGAGTACATGTGTGTGAATGAGAGGAACCCAAGTGAAAGAATGAGGTTACAGGGAGAAGAGATAAAGAAGGAGGAGTTTAAGTATTTAGGGTCAACAGTACAGAGTCATGGAGAGTGTGGAAAAGAAGTGAAGAGGCCAGTGCAAGCAGGTTGGAATGGGTGGAGAAAAGTGTCAGGTGTGATGTGTGATAGAAGAGTTTCAGCACAAATGAAAGGAAAGATGTACAAGACAGTGGTGAGAGCAGCCATGTTGTTGGACTAGAAACAGTGAAGAAAAGACAGGAAGCAGAGCTGGAGGTAGCAGAGATGAAGATGCTGAGGTTCTCTTTGGGAGTGACCAGGATGGATGGGATCAGGAATGATCCATCAGAGGGACAGCACATGTTAGAGGTTTTGGAGATAAAGTCAGACTGAGATGGTTTGGACATGTTCAGAGGAGAGACAGTGAAGATATTGGTAGAAGGATGCTGAGTCTAGAGGTCTAGAGGAAGACCAAAGAGGAGGTTTCTGGATGCAGAAAATGAAGACATGAAGGTGGCTGGAGTTAGAGGAGAGGATGATGAAGACAGGCTTAGATGGAGGAAAATGATTGGCTATGGAGACCCCAGAAGGCAAACTCAAAAGGAAAATAAGATTTACGATTTATTTACTCAAGAGAAAAATTATGATGTAGGGAAAAGTTATAAACTATAAAAAAGAAAAAAAAACATTAGATCCACATGTCCTCTACAGAATCTTCCTCTTTATCCATTTCAAAACCATTACAACTATTATTGTTTTACCTGGCGCTTTCGTTGTCTTTGTCTCATGTTTGCTGCAGCTGCGCACTCAGAACCCCCACCCCACCCCCCCCCCCCCCCCCACTGAGCTCAGCGCAGCTCCAGCGTGCCTGCGCGCGCGTGCGCGCCCATTGCAAATAGATATCGATAACTCCGGCACAGCTTCAAGAGCAATGAAGAGAGATGGTTAGAGAAAGATATAATAATAACAATAATGAAAGAACATGCTCCAATGAGAGAGCCACAACGAAAATTTGTGGTGTTAGGAACCGGGGACTTTCTCAAATCTGGAGAAACCCGCACCTCCTGATCCATACTCATCCAAAACACTTCTGATCATGCTTTGTAAACATTTATTAAGTTATTTTGGAGTATTGCTCAATATAAATAGTTTTTTTTTTTAATATTCAGAACAATAAACTGTGTTCTTTTCATGAGGACTGTCAGTCTGTCTCTCTGCGCTTTCAAACCATGAGCGCGTTTCCTCCAGAATCAGTTCTGAGCAAGACGACATCTAGAATTTACTGGTTCAATAAAAACCTGCTCTAGATGATAATTATCCTACTTTAATACTAGGATATTTTTGAGTTGCCTCTGACACCGCTGATGAATTCTCCATAGAGGCTCGCTGTGTGTGCCCGCACGCGTGCGCCTGCGTGTGTGCGTAATGGACGGGCTGGCACGCTCCTCGTCTCTTCTCCCTCCTGGAGAATTATCCAGCACCTTCTGATGGTTTAAGGATGAAATGCAAAACAGATGCAAGCACAGTTTATAGTGACAAGTGGGATGGCCGGGGTGGCCACTGGGGTGGCCAGGTGTCAGCCAGGGGTGGCCGTGGCCACCCCTGGCCACCCCTTGCAGGCGCCACTGCCAGCCTGATCTTCTCAGGAGCTTCATGTTGTTTTCTTTCAAATGGACACTTAGAATGTGCACCCTGGGAGTCTGCAGTGGTTCTTCCCATTAGACTGTAGCTGCTGTCAGTCAGAGTAAACAGTCAACATTTCTCTTCTCCAACATCTCTGCTTTCAGAGACTCTTAGAAGACTCAGCTAAAAACATCTCATCACACATGATGCTGCAAGACTGATCAGAGATCAAGAACTGAACCAGACCTCAGTCATACTGAATTATTATCCAGTGTCCTTTAACTCTGATGGAAACTTACTGTTCTCCTCCTGGGCTGCTGCCTTTGAAGTTAAGAATAAATTCCTTTGATCTGTCACTCCTGAAGCTGGGTTCATCTCCAGGTCCAGGTTGGTTCCTGTGAAGAATGAAGGTTGTTGATGTGAGTGCTGAGCTCTGACATGGAGAAGAGTCATGGACAGTTAGAGATGTTCATCTCACCTCTGAGCTTTGCTCTGGCTCTCATCTTCCTCACACAGAGTGTTTTTAGAGGGAGGATCTCCCTCCTGTGTGTCCTCACACTGATCCATGCTGCTGGATTCACTGGATCAGCTCACACACCTGCGTGCGAGCAGCACGTAAATACATGCAAAATGACAGAAAGTCATGTTGACTACACTTAACATCTGCAGCCAAGTTGCTCATTGACCCATCTCCTGGGGGAGTGGTGAGCTGCAGACACTGCCGCACTCAGGTACCATTTAGTGTACTCATTCTCAACCCAAACCTCAATCTTAACGTTAACCCGTCCTCTGGGTCTTTCCAGCCAAGAAGAAAGTTCAGCACTATCTGCACATATTTTGAAAATTCCGTGCAGATACTCACTTTCCTAATGAAAATAATAAGATATTATTATTTAAAAACTTTTATTTGTCATGAAAGTCCTGAGCTACTTCTAATTCACTTTTTTTTTTTACATTAGCTGAGAAGCAAAAACATCTGAAGAGACAAATTTACTGCAAGGTTTTTCTCATTTCTATCAAGGATGCCGTGGTTTTAATGATGATTTATTACAAATAAAGTTTATTTCTGTTAGAGTGAAAACACTGAAAAAAAAACAATTGGAGGCTCAACATTAGTCAATTTAATTCATTAAAACAATCTGAAGACAGAGAAGATACAGGGAGCTTCAGAAACAATAAAAAATGCAGACTAATCAAAGCTGCTTCAAATACCTACAACAAACTAGAAAAACTAGCTAGACAGCTCTGTGGAAAACCAAAACTAAACACTCTTATAAGGAGCAAAGGTCGGCGAGACCAGGCGGCAGCTGAGCGAGTGCCATGTCATCCATAGAAAAATAAAAAAATTAACAATATAAAGTCAATATAGTCACCGTGTTTGTAATATGGACTGAGTGATAGCTGTTTAGTTTTCTAAAGAAGTCTATGGGATTACTATTTGGAACACGAGGGAAAAGGAGTCACTCGGTTCAGTTCTCTTATACAGTCTGTGGGCGTGTTTGAGATGACCAGCGCTTCCTCTGGATTGTCGGTTAGACCTGCAGGTGCCTGAGATGTAGGCGAATGCTGAACTTTGCTTTTTTATAGAAAAATAAATCAAATAGAAATTATCTTTTAAATAATTTCACATAAAACACATAAAACCACAGGTGATTTGTGCTGCCTGTATTTAAGAGTTCTCTATGTTGCATAAATGCAAATGTCTGTCTGATGTCTAGTATTAAAACTAAAAAGGTTATCAGTAGAAAAAGTTGATAGTTTCAAATAAAATAATTTTTAATTAGGATTTAATTATTTTTAATTGCTGCAACCATTTGTCTAAATAGAAATCATGTTTATTTTTACATCAGTTGATTCACTATTTACAGAAAGAGTTACAATACACCTGCATCGAACTACGAGAACTGTCGGGACACCATTTCCCACAATGCATTGTTTTGTAGTCAGCTCACAGTCAGTGCAGTGTCAAATTTCCAGCTGCGCTCACCTTGGTAGTCACCCTGCACCTGCTCTTTTTTAGCGACACTTTAATGGTGATTGACATGTGACATCAGACAAACTACCCCTGCACCACCCTCCAGCTTAACCTAATGGTGAAAGAATGGTAACCATAAAACTTTGTAAGGAGAAACTTTGAAGGTAAATTGATGCACTTTGAAAATGTGTTGGAGCGCACTGACTATGACTGTTGTAGATCCGAGGGTTTAAAGAAGCTCTGTTTCTGCGAAGAATAAAGCTGAAGCATGAAGATTCATTTGGCTTCACCTCATTGTTGACAAAACTGTACTGAAAGAGTTTTTGGTGTTCAGTCTCTGAGTTTGCTGTTTGTGTTTATCCCTGCAGGTTTGTCTCCTAAATCTGCTTTAAAGCTGTTTGTTCCTCAGCTTTCAGTCATTTCATCATTCTAAACGTACATGAACCACATCACATCAGAGGAAACAGAGAGTTTGTTCAAATGCGGTTCGGAAAAATGTCTGACAGTTCAGCTCTGAGATGAGCTGAAAGGAAACACAATGGAGATTATGATGTCTGCAAGGTCGCATCAGCATCATGGTGTGGTGTTTCAATAAAGCATTAAAGTTTTATCTCACTCGTACATTAAAAAAAAATCAAGATAGGCTAGTATTAAAACCTTTGTTTGGAATATATTAATGTTTAAAGTGTCTTAGATCATTAGAATCTAATTATTTATTTCTCTAAAATCATTTTTTGTGTATTTTCTTCATGCTTTTCAACAGAAGAATAAGTTAAAGACAAACTTCAGTCTGAGCTTTTTCTCCTCTGCTGTTTTGTAGGACACAGACACATCACTGCCGTCATCATGCCTGGAGAACAGAAAACTCAAAGATTCACTGTGAAGAAGAAGAAAGCTGGAGCCATTCTCTTCGTCTCTTCTTGCTGTTTCTGCTCTGAGATGAAGGAAACTCAACTTCCTCATTTCTTATTCAGGAACACCTGAATAAAGCTCCTCCCTCTGTGTGGGTGTGTTTGTTCAGTTAGTCTCCTTCCTGTAATCAGACACCGAATGGAGTCTCTGCTTTACAGGAAAGGACACGACTCAGCGTGTGTTCTTTATTATACGAAGTTGGAAATGTTCAGGACCTTGTAGGTGAACACCACAAGATAGAAAAATAACAGAGTTGTGTGACCAAACTCACAGCTAAAGTAAAACACTGAAGTTTTTCCATCATGTTAAAATCTCCTTCCATATTGTGAATATTAATGAGGAACCAAGAACTTTTTATGTTTGTTGTTGCTTTAACAGGAATTATGTGAATGGAGAAGTTTGACAGCTTGTGAAGAATCCAAACCAAAGGAGTTGTTACCGTGGAAACAGATGAGACCAAAATGTAATCTATTACAATACCCTGATCATCAGTGTCTTTGAATCAAGACTTTGCTCAATAAAATTGTGTAAAGATGTGAATGAATGAGTTCTTCATACTGATGTTTAGGTTTGCATCGCTCTCTGTTGGATGGAGACTGATTCTCTTCATCTTGATGAAAGAAAATTTGTTGTCAGTTTTGTCAGAATTATTGAAGTTATTGTTCTCTGACTTCTTAAAGTCTTATATTTTAGATTGCGTCAGAGTTTATTAAATAGGTGTTTTTTCATGAATTCATTGTATTTAAAAATCAGGAACATCTCATGAACTCTTTACAGAACAAAAAAAAAGTCCTTTGATCCAGTTGAACATGAATTATTTTTCAGTAAATCATGACAGCAATATTTTGACAAAAGACATCAACGCGTTTTTTTTTTTTTTTTGTTAGATTTGTCTGTGCTCAGACTGAAGATAAATGAAAAGATTATTTCAGACTCTCAGCTTGAAATGGGATGGGAACAATGACCAGCCAACCCAACACCACCACCTTTTTAATTCTATTGAGTAAGACAAAGTAAATATGAAGCTCTGTATCCCTTTCTGGGCACATTGGTGACGGATACTCAAACATCAACAGAACATTCAGACCGTTCTGAAAACAAGTCTGACTTAAAGCCAAGCCTGGGAGGAGCTTTGACTGAAACAATGAAGATTTTCCAGATGATCTTTGGGAGTTTTTCTGTCATTTGTGAGGTGCAGCTTTTGTTTGGAAGAACTGCAGTAGAACAGCATTCCTGAATGACATCTTGGATCCTCAGTGACAGAATGTCTTCCAACAGTAGCAGTTTCTTCAAGACATAAATCTGACAAAAACTCGAGAAGCTTGAGTCAGCGTCAGGAAGTGGTGGATGAAGGACCCAATTACACACCAGGCTTGTTCGTGCGAGCCGATCGATACATGTTGACATGTATGTGTGTGAGGGTCCTTAGAGCCACCAGGTAATATTTGAGTATGTGGATGAGTGTATCTATGGATATGCTAAGCCCTTTCTAAAATCTACATATTGCGGTCTTCTTCTCTTCCTTTCGGCTGTCTTTTATTTGACTCTAGAAGAACAACAGATTAGCTTTAAAATCTGTAAAGTATAACAATAAAAATAATTGCATTTCGTAATCTATAACTTTTTCTGTCTTTTAATTTTTTCAATCTTATTTTTTTACTTTTAAAAACAATTTATTGAACTTTTTACTTAAAGTAAGTGAAAATTTAAGCAAGTGAAGAATTTTACGTGGTTTTACTTCCCAATTTTTACCAACATGTCACCATTCCCACTCGAGGAGACAACCCACTGGACTGTGTGTACACAAACATCCGCAGTGCATACAGAGCCCTCCCTCGCCCCCACCTTGGCCTCTCTGACCACACCTCCCTGCTACTGGCACCATCCTACCAGCCTCCGATAAGAAGGGTAAAGCCAACAAGAAGGACTGTCACTGTGTGGCCCAGTGATGCAGGTTCTGTGCTGCAGAACTGCTTTCAATGCATAGACTGGCGGATCTTCAAAGAAGCAGCTACGTATGAGGGAAAGGTGATCCTAGAGGAATACACCTCCTCTGTCCTGGGATTCATCTCCAAGCGTGCCAGTGATGTCGCTACCACAAAGTCAGTCATCTGTTAACCAAATCAAAAGCCCTGGCTGAATGCTGAGGTGAGAGCTCTGCTGAAAGCCAGGAATGCTGCATTCAGGGCCGGTGAGGTATCTGTATTGACAGCAGCAAGGAATGAACTGACGGCGGCCATAAACAGAGCAAAATTGGCATACGCTCGTAAAATTGAGGAGCATTTCTCTTCAAATGACCCCCAGAGCATGTGGAGGGGTATTAAGTGTAGATGACACAGCAGTAGTAAAACACATCAGCAACAACAATGAGTCTGACTACAGAGAGGAGGTGGAGATGTTGGTGCAATGGTGCAGAGAGAACAACCTCTGCATCAATGTGAAGAAGACCAAGGAGATGGTGGTGGATTTCAAGAAGAACAGACGCCCCACTCCACCCCTTCACATCGATGGAGCACCAGTGGAGCTGATCATAATCAAAGACCCCACCCACCCCGCACATGGTCTGTTCCAACCACTCCCATCAGGCAGGAGGCTGAGGAGCATTAGATCCAGAACCACCAGCTCAAACAGCTTCTCTCTGTGACTGTTGTGTTCTACATTTGTTTGTTCTTTTTCTCCGGGACCTGAGTTCCAACCTCTGCCAATGACATTAATTTGTCCACTGCTCTGACATTGAAAATCCTTTGAATCCTTTGAATCGTTACACACAATTATGCAAAAATGTTGCACGTATTTCTATAGAAGCATGATTTTATACACTAAAAGAAACAACATCAAAATAATTATTTTGGGTTTTTGTCACTAGTTTTAATCTTTACTCTTCTGTGATACATTGAAAAAAAATTTGTGATTTGAACAAAAAATCAATTTCTTAAATAAATGTCAAGATATTTTAAAAAAGACTACAAATGAACATTTTTCATGTTCTGATAGATATAAAAAGGCATGAATGTATCATTTACATTGTAAAGCTGATTGTGATCTGCCTTCTCAAGAAAAATACTATAAAAAAACAAAAAAGTGTCTTTCAGCTTCAATCCAGTTCAGTGTTCTGTCTGAGCCGCTGATTCCATTGAAAACCAGACTTTTGGTGTTTGAAGCTTTTCAATCATGGAAGTAGAAAACCTTTTGGATCAAATCTTGAGGAAAACATCTCATTTGACTTTCAGGGAGCTGTTTTACTGCAGAAAGTCAAAAGGATGCAGACTGACTGACAAAAATGTTTCTTCTCTAAATATGAACTCTGGAGTTCCAGGAAAACTGCCTCAGTTCTTCCCTCAGATTATTCCCTCTTTTCTTCAGTAGATTTCACACAAACTCTGAATGAAGACAAGAGAATTGGGATGTTTTTATTGTCAAATGATCAGAAAGAACTTTTCTCTGGAGAACAAAGAAATGAAGACACAAATCTTCAATCAGAAGTTGTCAAATGGAGCAAAAAGTCAGCAAACAAAGTTGTAAATGTTCTTTCTCCAAGAACAGGTGAATCTGGTGATTTTTGTTTCTGTGGAGAACAAACACACAGAAAGTCTTTGATTGTGACATCACTGATTCTATTTGTGTTGCAGCTTCCTCCAGGTCACATGACAACAACACAAAAACATGAACTCAACATTTGTGTGAAATCTCAACTCAAACAGTCAAATCCAAAGGTTCAAAGAAACTACAAGAAAACAAATTTCACTCCAAAAAGTTTGAGATTCATCTTCAAAAATGTCTCAAATCCACATTCTAGAGATGTTTCATTTTTCTCTTTATTTCTGACGACAAACACGACTCCAGAGAATATTAACATTTAAAATGTTTAGTTCAAAATGACTGAAAGCAGAGAAATCACTGAAAACAAACTTTTCACCTTTTTTCATAAACTTCAGGAACTATTTGAGTTTACAGAACTCTGCTGAGTCTCCAAAATAACCGATCAAAAGTCCAGCATGCAGCGTCTGAGTGAATGTGGTCTGGACTCTGTGGAGGAGAGTCATGCTTTCAGAGACGCTGTAGAAGGACAGAACACCTGCTCTGTGATCCAGGTACACTCCTACTCTGGAGGAAACAGGAGCTGAGATGGAGGTTTTTATTCTGTTGTGGTAAAATGAAAAACTGTTTGGAGAACAACATAATGCCCAAGATTTATCATTATCACCAAATCTACTTTCTGTTCCAGATCTACTGATGTTCTTGTATGAGACTGCTACCCAAACATATTTTCCTCTCCACTCCACCTCCCAGTAACAACGTCCAGTCAGACTCTCTCTACTCAGAACCTGAACATAATAAGTAAATCTGTCTGGATGATCAGAATCAAACTGAGGTTTTTTCATACGTGTCACCTTTCTGTTCTCCTCTGACAGTAACAGATGTTTGTTTGCTGTGTTTGGATCCAGTGTGATCTGACTTGAATATCTGAAGAAGTCAGCTCTGCTCTTTGGTTCTGACAGTAAAACATCCACATGAGTGACTGTCAGTGAGATGTTTGTCCATTCCTCTCTCAGAATGTCCTGCAGTTTGTCTCTGAGCTCTGACACAGCTGCTGTCACATCCTCAAAGTATCTGAGAGGACGGACGTTGATTCTGGATGAGTGTGTGGACTCACTGAGTGGTGGCAGTGAGACGTAGTTGAGCAGAAACTGGCTGGGATCCTCTGTGAGTGAGAGCTGCTTCAGCTCAGCGTTTCTCCTCTTCAGCTCAGTGATCTCCTGCTCCAGCTCCTCCTGAACATCTTTGACTCCACTCACTTCAGTTTGCTGCTGGGATCTGATCTGCTGCTTCACATCACAGCTTCTCTGCTGGATGAGACGGATCATCTGAGTGAAGATCTTCTCACTGTCCTTCACTGCTTGATCAGCAGAGTGATTGATGGCCTCCACCTCCTGTTGAAGCAGCTTCACCTCCTTCTCTCTGTCCTGGATTCTCTGCTGGATTTTCTTCTTGACTCTCCTCCAGATCTCTCTGCCTCTCAGTCCTTTCTGCTGCAGCTGAGACTGTGTCATGTCCTCTATGTTCATCCACAGAGCAGAGATAACAGATACACTTCTGATCAGTGCGACAGAACATCTTCATCACTCATCATGAATGGAGCAGATGTTCTCCTGCAGGTTCTTGGAGGGTTCCACCAGCTTGTGTTTCTTCAATGCATCTGCATCCAAATGAGGCTGAAGGTGTTTCTCACAGTAAGAGGCCAGACAGATCAAACAGGACTTGATGGCTTTGAGTTTTCTTCCAGAACAAACATCACAGGACACATCTTCAGGTCCAGCATAGCAGTGATCAGCAGCAGGAGCAGCTTGGAGTCCAGTCTTCTTCAGCTGCTCCACTAAAGCAGCAAACATGAAGTTTTTCTTCAGAACAGGCCTCGGTGTGAAGGGTCCTCCCCTACACTGAGGACAGCTGTGGATTTTCTCCTCTTCATCCCAGAATCCTTCAATACACTTCATGCAGTAGATAGCTGTGTCCACAGGGAATAGTCACCGGATCCTTCAGCAGATCCAGACAGATGGAACAGCTGAAGGTTTCTTGATCCAGATCCACTCCTTTCTGCGCCATTTCTCCTCTCTGACACAAAGACTGTGTGAGTTTCACTTCTTCAGAAACCAGCCTGACTCTGATCCTCCAATCAGATGGTTTCACAGTCAACTCAGCCAATCAGCTTCTTCCTGTTGGTTACGCCCATCATGACAGAGGAGGGGCTGCAGAGGAAGGCTTTTGACTTTTTTGAAAAGAAAAATTACATCAAATGTTTTCTCCTTTGTCAGATCCAACAGATGGAACAGCTGAAAGTTTCTTGATCCAGATCATTCGTTGTCATTTTGCTTCAGAGTTTCCCTTCAAGACTTTGAACTCTCAAATGTTTCTTCATCAGGAGGAGGGATTTCAGGATCAGATTCCAGGACAGTCTGTGACTTTACAGAAGACTTTACAGCCTCTCATAAACATTTACTGCTTTTAATGTCAGTCAAAGATCATGAAGAGTAAAGTAATACGTTTTTAATGATTATCGACAAATGTTGTGTTTTGGCAACAACAGTTTCAAGTTGTTTGGAATAAATTCAAGTGAGACAAACAAATCTGGATCTATGAAATTATGTTTTTCTGAAGGAAGTGCTAAAATTATAACTTTAAAGACTTTTTTACTGGATCATAGAACAATGACGTTTTGTTTCTATCCAGTTCAACAGCAGCAGTAAGTAGAAAATGATGACAGCTCACAATAAAAATATTCTGATAGAAATAGACATTGATGACTTGTGTTGTTGACATTTTTCATTTTCAGCAGGATGATCCAATGTTAAACAATATGTTTCATTCAGAAAGGAACTCATATCAACCTTTGCTAAATTAGAGTCCCCAGCCCGGTAAAGAGAAACTCTGTAGAACTCTTCGTAATAAATAACGCTGATCTTTCAACATTTCAACATTTGTGTCTTCCATTCACTGGAAGTTTGACATTCACAGACACCACCACACAGCCACAGCATCAAGCTCTGGATTAGGGATGGGAATCGAGAGCCGGTTCTTGTTCAAAGCCGGTTCTCCTTGGAATCAGCCGGCATTTTTTCAATCAATTCCTTTATCGATTCTGACATTACATTCGTGACATTACCACGAATGCTGCAAAAACTTTTGTTGAGAAGTAGCGTAGGAGAAAACATGGTAACAAAGTAGCAGAAGCGTTCCAAAGATTGGTTACACTTTACAAAAAAAGATGAAAACACAGCATGTAACAGCCATAAATATTTATACATTTATTTTGGTGTTTTTATTTCTATTTAACATGCGCCATCTACTGGCAAAAGCATGTGAAACAATTTATATTAAAAAGGTTCCACCCGGGCTAATTTTAAGTGCGCACACCCCCTGCTAGGCGGGCACACCTTGCTAGAGGCGCGCTGCCGCAGACACATGAAGCTCTCGGTAAGATCTGTGTAAATCAGATGGAAAATGTCATAGAAATATCAATGTAACAATTTGTTATGTTCATTTATTTAGTAAAGGAAAGAAAGAAAGAAATAATTTCAAGCCAAACAAGTTAGCCCCTCGTGGATGCCAGCCCACGAGGTTTGGGTGCTTTTATTTTGTATTTAATTATACGTTTTTGTATATTGTAAGCTGAAGAATTGATTTTAATGCCTTTTTTTATTGTGTTTCTTTGCTGTCACTTCACACGGGTTGTGAAGACTGAATAAACCCTGTCTTAAAAATCATCGGGCTCATGCTAATTCCTCGAGGGAGCTACACAGCGACTTAGGAGTTTCAACAAAAGGGGGAAATACTTTGAATATTCAAAAACATTTGCAGACAAAACATGGAATCATTTTAAATGAACGCCATGTTTTTTAACCTCTTTGGTCAACGATGGGATTACAACCGAGGAGCAGCGATTGCAGCACGTCTGCTTCTGCTAACACTGCAGTTAACTATTAATCTAACTATTTTTAACTTTATGTTAGTACTATTTTTTTCTTGTAAAACTTGCTTTACCTGCTCGTCATTTAATAGATGACAAAGACCATGAGAGAGACGGGCAGAGTCTGGCTGGCTTAGACGCTGCTAGCTCATGCGGCAGTTTCCCGTTAGCTTTTCTTTTCACGGAGGCAGGGAAAGGTAAAATGACCCAGGAAAAGATTGACGAATGTCACCAAGCAGTGTCAACATTTGTGGTAAAAGGCCTGTTTTCCACAGTAGATGCTCCCGATTTTCGGTAAGTGATAAGTGAGTACACATGTTTAATTATAGTTTAAGCCAGAGAATGTCGAGGTTCTTCTCCTCCAACCAGATGTTTCACTCATATTTATTAGAGAGATGACAAAGATTCTCAACCCTAAGTACAACGCTCCAAGCAGAAACACTTTAAGTAATCACCTGATCCCTGTATGTGGTTGAAATAGCAAATTAAATTTCTTAGTCAAAGGCAGCCATCACTGCTGATGGGTGGACAAGTTTTATCCAGGACCATTACCTCACCATAACATTGCATCATGTGAGGAATGGCCATGCTCAAGAAAAGCTTCTAAAAACCAAGGCAGTATACCAAGCACAAACAGGGACAGCTGTCGCAGAGAAGAGTGTCAGAGAAAAGATTCAATTCAATTCAATTCAATTTTATTTATATAGCCCAATATCACAAATTCAATTTGCCTCATTGGGCTTCATGCCTGCAGTTTTTACAGATGCACAGATGGAGTCATAAAATATGCACAATAGGTAAAAACTAAACAGACTATAAAGAACAGGTCATCCCTGTCCTTAGACCCTCCCTCGCGGTAAGGAAAAACTCCTAAAAAAAAAAAAAACCTGAGTCAGGAAAAAAAAGAAGAAACCTTAGGATTCCACATGAGGGAGAGATCCCATCCCAGGACGGACAGGCGATACCAGAACGGTTAAAGAAAAGTTAGCTGCTAAAACTGCATATATGAGTAGAGATTGTGGCAGCCACCATTGAAAATGCTGAAAATATGGATGTAGCCATTAAAAAATTACATTAAGTATCTATGTTTTGGACACCTTGAACCTTGGAGCACAGAAGCATTATTACTGCTCTGCCATCTCCAACTGGGTGGCAAGAATTCGCTCTGTTATCCTATGGCTGAAGAGGTCTCACATGGCAAAAGTGGTCTTAAGGAGAAGTAATCTTATTGTAGTAGTGTGCATCATAACATCAACAAGACGAGTGATGCTTTCCCACTAAATGAGGAAAAAGAAAAATAATTCGTTTTTTTATTTTCTTTTTTTATATAATAATAATGTAATTATTAATTATTAATCATGTAATTATTATTATTAGTATTACTATTATTATTATTATCATGACAAAAATAATATAAAATGAATGAGAAGAACAAAATACAATTGATAAATAAACAAAGCACAGCTGTTTTCCTCACTTCATGTCTTTTCTGTGTAGCTTTGTGTCACAATACACATACATTTAATTTACCCCTTGACTACCCCCCTCACCCCACCCCCAAAAAAACACCAGAAAATTGTATTTTTTTCACTGCTAATTGCCTTGATATGGAACCCCTAAAGGGAGATCAAACTTAAAATGAAAATTAAAGTAAAAAAAAAAAAAAAAAAAAAAATTCTCTTTAAAATACTTAGGGGCTCCGTCAAAATAATTGAAGAAAAAAAAAAAAAAAAGTTGAAAAAACTTTTGTTTGGTTAGTAACTGATGCACACCAGATAGTAACTGTTTTTTTTTTCTAAAAAATCTAACTTAAAAAATTTCCAGTTACTAATTGACTCCCAGTTAATATGTGTGTACATTCATAACCAGAATTATTTTTTTTATTATTTTAATAATAATAAAAAAAAAAAAACTCAATTTTTCTTCTTCAAATTCCCTTTAGGGGCTCCATACCTTGAGAAGTAATACACACAATCAATATTTTGAAAAACTGGTTTTCTAAATGTTTCCCACCATTCGGTTGAGCAGGCAGTCAAAGGGTCAACAAAACAGAAAACGGAACACTTAATTAATTTATCATTAGTAGTTCCTAATTGTTGTATTCTGTGACTGGGATGAACATTTTTCTACACATCCTGCCATTCTGCTCACCTGGTAGGTGGGGCCATAAATCTGGTTCAGCACCAGCCAAGTTTTTAAAACAGATGAGACCTCACCAGGGCAGAGCAGGGGGTTGTGCTGGTCTGGCTTGGTCTCAGCAGTGGTTTGGGTTTGGGTTTGAACCTTGAACTTTGGTAATCTTGATTTGTGGGCTTGAGTTTTGGTCAGACTTTAGCAGGGAGCTGCTGACTCTGACATGGCATTCTCTTCGACTTATTTTATGTTCGGTCAAGGTTTCAATTCATTCATTCACTCCACCAGATGGAGACATAGAGCTGCAGCAGCAAACACTCCATGATGGAGCAACATTTCACTCAGTCACTCATTTTGACAAAGAAACAACAAACTTCCTGTTTCTACAGATCAAGAAAAAAATAGAAAGTGGCACACCTTAGATTGTGGGCCAAACAGGATAAACATTTATTAAACACATAACTACTAAACTTTGAAGACCTAAAAATGTAACTTTTTAAACGTCCTATTAATGGTTTATATTGTTGTAATTGTCTTAGGCTTTCTTCTTAAAATGATCTTTTAAAATATTAGCCCTCGTGAATTCTGGGGTCCCTCTGGCACTGGACTTTTAGTTGTCCCTATGGCGAACACCAAAACCTATATACATGGTGAGGCTTCATTCTGCCACTACAGTCCTCACCTGTGGAACAGCCTGCCAGAGGGCCTCAGGGCCGTATGGGTTTTTAAGAAGATCCTCAAGACCCACCTTTTTAATTTCTTTCTTGTTGTTTTTATTATCTGCTTATTTATTCTATTAGTTTTAATGTACTGTATATAATTTTATGCGTTAAATTGTATATCAATTTTATGTTTTACATACATTAAGTATATTCAATTTTAACATATTGCTATTATTTTAGGCCCAGTGAAAATCTTTTGTGCCAGGGCTTGCTGGCTTGGTTAGTAGGGCTGTAACGAGTATCCGGGTGCTCGGGTATTCGCGATCTGCTCCCGAAAATTCAAGAACGAATATTTGCGACGTCCAAGATTGCTGAATTACGATCTTTATAAATATGGTAAATTTTAGTAAAATATGATCAAAATATTATCTGGGATGCTTTTTCCCTCTGGAATGCAGATTAATGTAGGATTTAAGTTTATGAACTAAAACGAAAAGAGCCGCAGTAATCAAGTAAACAGAACAGTAATAAACTCGTCTTCGGTGACGGTGAAGCTTCCGGTTTTCAAAGTAAAACTAGCGAGACTTTTTTTCAGTTCAAAAACTGAGACTGAAGTTTTGTTCAGTGACATAACTTTTGAAAAAAAAAAAATGAATTAGCTTTAACATCGGAGCTTTAGCTCCAGTGTTTACATTCTTTTTGTTATGATAACTCTTCAACAGTTGAAGCAATTAATGAAACTCCATCTTATTCTGAAGAAACGCAGCCTGCTGAAAGGAGGATGTAATCAACGTGTATCAGATGATTCTGCTGCAAAAAAAAATACTTTTTTCACACGGGCTGTACACCGAAACATATTGAAGAACTTTGAGGATTCAAAAACTGTGGGAAACATTTTCAAGTTTTGTTGTTAAATGATACAAAACAGCAGTGATTGTTATCCTTTTATGTTGTTTATGTTACTGCTGAACTTAACCAGAAGGTTGACAAAAAAAGGTTTAAAATGGAAAACAAAATTTCTTTCTATCTGAATCTTTTTGGGTTTTTTTTAAATCAGTTTTGTTGATTCTGATCTACTGTTCTAAATAAAGGTATAAATGTTGGTGATTTAATACAAATAATTTCAATTCTCAATCAAGTAAATATTCATTCATTCATTCATTTTCCTTGCCGCTTTATCCCTTTCGGGGTTGCGGGGATGCCGGAGCCTATTCCGGCTGCTGATGGGTGAAGGCAGGGTTTACCCTGGACAGGTCGCCAGTCTGTTGCAGGGCCACATTCGCGCACACAGTCACTCACACATTCATACCAAGGGGCAATTTAGAGTCACCAATTAACCTATGAAACATGTTTTTGGACGGTGGGAGGAAGCCGGAGTACCCGGTGGGAACCCACGCATGCTCGGGGAGAACATGCAAACTCCACACAGAAAGGTCCCAGTTGGTGTTTCTGATTGCCCAGCCAGGATTTGAACCAGGGCCTTCTTGCTGTGAGGCAAGTGCGCTAACCACTGCGCCACCATGCAGCCCTAGTAAATATTCACATAGCAATAAACATAATATTAAAAAGTAAGAATAGTGGTTCGATTCGTGAATCGTTGAGCTTGATTCGTGAATCGTATCGGATCGCCACCTAAGCAACGATCCACAGCCCTATTGGTCAGTGTTTGTTGCTGCAGTTGTCGCCTAAGATGACACATTTTATACTGCAGAGTAAGAGTTTACAAATAAAAAAGGCCTCCTAGCACAAAGCTCTAGAAACAGTTTCTTCAAAGATCTGAAGGAGAGTCTTGACTCACCGAGTGACTGCAGCTGCAGCAGAGATCAGTGACTCTGAATCAGTAAGAGTCAACTTGTGATAGTGCCAGGGTTGGCATTGGTGGGCGGGGCAGCAAGCGGAGAAGTTTTACCTCCTGCTTGAAGGTGAAGTGGAAATTTTTTGTCTCATCCGGCACAAGATTTAATGATTCAAAGTCTGTGTGAGTTTATTCACATCCAAACAGAGGAAAAAAATCCTGAAGATGTTGATGTTTTCTGAAGTTGCATGCTGTCTGTGTTGGGTCCTGCAGGTTTGTCTCTTCTATCTTCACTCTGCTTTAGAACTTTGTTTCTCAGCTTTCCGTCACTTTCTCCTTCCAGACGTGCATGAACTCGCTTTTTCCGTCATCTGACACTAAAGCAGAAACACCTGATGGAGCTAAAAGGAGGGGGCCTGGCTATTTCTTAGAAGCCTGATGTTATTTGCATGAAGCACAACATTGTCTTAGAAGGCTTAGTTCCTGTTTTCAGAAAAGTTTCAGCAAGTGCATTGCTGCCAAACCACCACATCCTCCTCAACAGGAAGTATAGAACTCCTCACAAAGTGTTTTCTTACTCTCCGTATCCGGCCCTCCAGATCATTTTATTTCATTGTCATTACTGGCCTGATGCTATCTTGCATTCATTTCTAACTTATATAATTTTGACAATATATGTTTTAAAGGAGAGTCAAATATTGAAAGTTATTTTAGGTTAAAGCTGATTTATTCTGGAATAATATCTCCGCCTGATTATTATTCATAATTATGTTGAACAGCTCCATTTTTAAAGTTTTAAAAATTGGCATTATTCTAGCTTTTTGGACTATTTAGGCATATATTAAGATTTTTTTAGGCTGTTTCAGCTGCATGCTAGCTGTGCTGGCTAATTTATGCTTTTTTCAGCTTTTTAGGATATTTTAAAGTTAAGCTATTTTTTTTTATGTTTTGTGTGTTTAATAAATGTTTATCCTGTTCGGTCCGCGATTTAAGGTGTGTTTTGGATTTTGGCCCCTTGTGCGAATGGGTTTGAGACCCTTGCCTTAGAGGATGGCTATACTCTGCAAAAGCTAAGAAACAAGCAGATTCAAGTCTGAATGTGAGCAAGTCAGAACAAGCAGTTTGAGAAAGATATTTTATCAAATGGTGAAGTGAAAAAATTGGATCTTTTCCAGATATGTCAGAATTACCACAGATATCAGGTTCAAAGAGCGAAGAAGAGATCTAAAAGAGTTTATAGAAATGTTTGTCAATTTTTTATGTTTTGACTTGACAATTTTTTAGAAATACTGCTACATCTTGTGAATAACTTGAGAGATCACTCAAGAAAGTATACTCTGACTATAGAGGTTACTACAGAGAATTCAAGCTTCTGAGATGAATAATTAAGATTCATATGTTCTGAGCAGGAAAGGAAGGAAAATTACGTCATATGTTCATCCAGCACCGTTCTCAATCTGTGATCCCTGAAATTCCTCCTCCCCTCATGGACGGAGGAATTTTATAGACGAGGTTGAAAAGTCCTTTAAAGGCACAGAATAAAGCTCAAATGGAAAACTTGGCTGAGCAGCAAAAAAAATCTAGAACAAATTTGAAGATTTCAATCTTGAAAGAATAGTACCTGGAATATAGGGTATCCTTACAGAAATGAAAATCCAATTGGGATACCATGCCTCAATCTACCTATACAGGTCATCACTGAGACAATCATGTCACTCAAAACTGCGCCAGAACTCGAAGACCTCTCCCTATTGGGTAATTTTCAAGGCCCTCTCCGTTCCAAAACTTGAAGCTATTAGGTACCAAAAGCTTCTCGTCAAAAAGTGACGAGCTGGTGGTGCAGTTAGATATTATTAAACGCTTTACTACCGGCAGAGCATGAAAACAGTCCCAACTTGGTGTCTTACTTCTCTCTTGTTGGCACAGCTGCCGTCCAATTAAAACGCATCTGATCTGCTTCTCTTAAGTCAAATCTTAAAAATTTCTAAAAGAAAAAAAAATCTCCCTAACAAAACGAACATTCTATAAAAAAAACATATTTGTAGTATTATATAACATTTATTTTATTATTTCCAAAAAAGTATATAATCTAAAGAATTTTGACTTCTGGAAAGATTATGTTGTGCGTAATTTACTTGAGGTCATTGAGGGAACGATACCAGCAGGTTATTTGATAGAGCCGGTCCTCATATTAGATGGAACTTTCGCCATGCGTAGAACAGCGTTAAATCGTTCAATATCAGAACGTAACATCAATACTTGGCTCTGAAGTCACGTCATCCCACGGTGACGGGGTCTCAGGTAGGACAAATCGAACCGTGATTACATAACAGAGTCCAGTCAAGGAGGGATCGTATGCGTGACGTCTAGAGGTACTAAAAGCTCCAGCATGGTCTTACGTTAGCATCCTCATCTGCCCTATCCAACATGGGAGGCATCTTGGAACCTCGATAGGAATACCCGAAGAATACCTGTGACACCCAAGAAATCATTGTTACTATAGAACTTTGACCACTTCTCGAGGTCATTGATTCTGTACAGAAGCATAATTTTAGGGCCGATATGAAGCTGGAGAACTGACGTCTCACATAACATTGACCCATCTTAAGTACCCTTCATACCACTGTATGTTGTGATAGAACCGCGAGTCCTCTAGTCCACCCTACCTCATAGGCGACCGTCATCGTCTCTCACTTGTTACTCTCACTATTCATAATTTTTCATCCCTATGCTTACACTCCAACTCATATTAAGAGAGTGACCCAGCTGATAGAAAAAACGAGACTAACGTATTACAACCCTCTTCTCGACTTTACGCTGACTGTACTACGAGCAAGATTCTAACAATCTTGTCATGAGTTACAGCTTGCTGAGACCTAAGCCAATTTTCCTGACCCAAATTAAAAGGAACATTTCCTGAAAAAAAAAAAAACACACAAAAATAAAGCATTCATTAATAGATCGCTATGTTTTGACAATATTTTATTCATTTCCAAAAAATTGTATAATAAAATATATATTAAAATGAACTTTTGTAACGACCTTTCTTTCCAGAAAGATTTATAGTTCATGCAAAAAATTTAATTCGGGTCACAATAAACTGTCAACTGTGGAATATACTTGGATTTCTTTTACGGTTTGTGATGGTACGGTGTAGAACCGTGACTGTGAAAGAATTGATCCTCATATGGAGGTACGTGTAGAACCGTGACCCCTCATATGGAGGTACGTGTAGTTACCAGTGATCCTCATATGGGTAGGTACGTATACATATACGGCTGCGTTGACCGCTCATATGGATGGCACGTTAGAACCGTGATCCTCAATATGGAGTACGTGTTGAACCGTGATCCTCCATAATGGAGCGTACGTGTTGTTGAACCGTGATCCTCATATGGACGGTATCGTATAGAACCGTGACCACATATAAGGGAGGACATAAATCTTCATGGTGAATAGATCCTTGTTTTCATCCTAATGCTAGACTTCATTTTCTAGTAAAGTTTGAACAGTGAGAGTAAAAAACGAGAGAAAAATGTAAAAAATATTCATATGTGTAAGAGAAAAGTGTAGAAAACATGTAGAAAGGAGTCGTCTGTCCTCTCATGGGAAATGCATCCCGGTGGCCAATGAGCTCAAAGCCCCGCCTCCATGTAAAATTTGGCTCAGCTGAGCAGCGAAAAGTCAAAAAACAGAATTAAAACTGAAAACAGAATGAAGATTCAGAAAGACATGGACGATTCAAAACAGCAGCTGTAACTGATGAAAACATTTTTTTCAATTTGTATGTTTTACATTTTTTATTTTTTTGTCCAGGAATGTTTTTTCTAACCTAAAACCAAAAATCACTTTTCTTTTTTTTTAAATTTACAATATCTTGTTTTCAGATTTTTTATTTTTTTGTAAGTTACAATGGCTGCGTTCAGGGGCTGCGTGGAATTTCCACACTTCTGTACTTGCATTAAGAGCTGCCATTGCTGCATTCAGGTGTAATGGGAATTTCTAGGATTTACTCACACTGACCTCAGCCAACACAAATACACTCATTTGGTGCTCCATTTCATTGTGACTCACAACTACAACACTGATCTGTAAGATTACACACAATTATGCAAAAATGTTGCATACATTTCTATATAAGCATGTTTTTATATGCATGACATTAAAAAAAAACAGCATCAAAACAATTATTTTAGTTTTTATCACTAGTTTTAATATTTACGCTTCTGTGATAAATTGAAAAAAACAATTGTGATTTGAACAAAAACTCAATTTCTTAAATAAATGTCAAGATGTAAAGCTGATTGTGATCTGCCTTCTAAAAAAACAAAAAATAAATAAATAAATACAATTTAAACAAAATAGTGTCTTTCAGCTTCAGTCCAGTTCAGTGTTCTGTCTGAGCCGCTGATTCCATTGAAAACCAGACCTTTGGTGTTTGAAGCTTTTCAATCATGGAAGTAGAAAACCTTTTGGATCAAATCTTGAGGAAAACATCTCATTTGACTTTAAGGGAGCTGTTTTACTGCAGAAAGTCAAAAGGATGCAGACTGACTGACAAAAATGTTTCTTCTCTAAATATGAACTCTGGAGTTCCAGGAAAACTGCCTCAGTTCTTCCCTCAGATTATTCCCTCTTTTCTTCAGTAGATTTCACACAAACTCTGGAATGAAGACAAGAGAATTGGGATGTTTTTATTGTCAAATGATCAGAAACAACTTTTCTCTGGAGAACAAAGAAATGAAGACACAAATCTTCAATCAAAAGTTGTCAAATGGAGCAAAAAGTCAGAAAACAAAGTTGTAAATGTTCTTTCTCCAAGAACAGGTGAATCTGGTGATTCTTGTTTCTGTGGAGAACAAACACACAGAAAGTCTTTGATTGTGACATCACTGATTCTATTTGTGTTGCAGCTTCCTCCAGGTCACATGACAACAACACAAAAACATGAACACAACATTTGTGTGAAATCTCAACTCAAACAGTCAAATCCAAAGGTTCAAAGAAACGACAAGAAAACAAATTTTACTCCATAAAGTTTGAGATTCATCTTCAAAAATGTCTCAAATCCACATTCTAGAGATGTTTCATTTCTTTCTTTATTTCTGACGACAAACACGACTCCAGAGAATATTAACATTTAAAATGTTTAGTTCAAAATGACTGAAAGCAGAGAAATCACTGAAAACAAACTTTTCACCTTTTTTCATAAACTTCAGGAACTATTTGAGTTTACAGAACTCTGCTGAGTCTCCAACATAACCCAACCCCACTCCAGCATGTAGCGTCTGAGTGAATGTGGTCTGGACTCTGTGGAGGAGAGTCATGCTTTTAGAGATGCTGTAGAAAGACAGAACACCTGCTCTGTGATCCAGGTACACTCCTACTCTGGAGTAAACAGGAGCTGAGATGGAGGTTTCTATTCTGTTGTGGTAAAATGAGAATTTGTCTGGAGAACAATATAATGCCCAAGATTTTTCATTGAAACCAAATCTACTTTCTGTTCCAGATCTACTGATGTTCTTGTATGAGACTGCTACACAAACATATTTTCCTCTCCACTCCACCTCCCAGTAACAACGTCCAGTCAGACTCTCTCTACTCAGAACCTGAACATAATAAGTAAATCTGTCTGGATGATCAGAATCAAACTGAGGTTTTTCCATACGTGTCACCTTTCTGTTCTCCTCTGACAGTAACAGATGTTTGTTTGCTGTGTTTGGATCCAGTGTGATCTGACTTGAATATCTGAAGAAGTCAGCTCTGCTCTTTGGTTCTGACAGTAAAACATCCACATGAGTGACTGTCAGTGAGATGTTTGTCCATTCCTCTCTCAGAAAGTCCTGCAGTTTGTCTCTGAGCTCTGACACAGCTGCTGTCACATCCTCAAAGTATCTGAGAGGACGGACGTTGATGCTGGATGAGTGTGTGGACTCACTGAGTGGTGGCAGTGAGACGTAGTTGAGCAGAAACTGGCTGGGATCCTCTGTGAGTGAGAGCTGCTTCAGCTCAGCGTCTCTCCTCTTCAGCTCAGTGATCTCCTGCTCCAGCTCCTCCTGAACATCTTTGACTCCACTCACTTCAGTTTGCTGCTGGGATCTGATCTGCTGCTTCACATCACAGCTTCTCTGCTGGATGAGACGGATCATCTGAGTGAAGATCTTCTCACTGTCCTTCACTGCTTGATCAGCAGAGTGATTGATGGCCTCCACCTCCTGTTGAAGCAGCTTCACCTCCTTCTCTCTGTCCTGGATTCTCTGCTGGATTTCTCCTTGACTCTCCTCCAGATCTCTCTGCCTCTCAGTCCTTTCTGCTGCAGCTGAGACTGTGTCATGTCCTCTATGTTCATCCACAGAGCAGAGATAACAGATACACTTCTGATCAGTGCGACAGAACATCTTCATCACCTCATCATGAATGGAGCAGATGTTCTCCTGCAGGTTCTTGGAGGGTTCCACCAGCTTGTGTTTCTTGAATGCATCTGCATCCAAATGAGGCTGAAGGTGTTTCTCACAGTAAGAGGCCAGACAAATCAAACAGGACTTGATGGCTTTGAGTTTTCTTCCAGAACAAACATCACAGGACACATCTTCAGGTCCAGCATAGCAGTGATCAGCAGCAGGAGCAGCTTGGAGTCCAGTCTTCTTCAGCTGCTCCACTAAAGCAGCAAACACGTAGTTTTTCTTCAGAACAGGCCTCGGTGTGAAGGTCTCCCTACACTGAGGACAGCTGTGGATTTTCTCCTCTCCAACCCAGAATCCTTCAATACACTTCATGCAGTAGCTGTGTCCACAGGGAATAGTCACCGGATCCTTCAGCAGATCCAGACAGATGGAACAGCTGAAGGTTTCTTGATCCAGATCCACTCCTTTCTGCGCCATTTCTCCTCTCTGACACAAAGACTGTGTGAGTTTCAGTTCTTCAGAAACCAGCCTGACTCTGATCCTCCAATCAGATGGTTTCACAGTCACCTCAGCCAATCAGCTTCTTCCTGTTGGTTACACCCATCATGACAGAGGAGGAGCTGCAGATCAGGAACCTTAGAGAGGAAGGCTTTTGACGTCTTTTGAAAAGTCAGTGAGACTCTGGATCTATGAAGTGACATTTATGACACTAAATTGAGAGAAAAAGACACAAAAATCTTATTGTTTTTCTGAAGGAAGTGCTAAAACTATAACTTTATAGACTTTGTATTGGATCATAAAACAATGAAGAATTTTTTCTTTTTATCTTAACAGCAGCAGTAAGTGGAGAAAAGGATGACGGCTCACCATAAACTTATTCTGATAGAAAATGTCATTAATAACTTGTGTTGTTGACATTTTTCATGAGAGTTCATTTGCTGCAGCAGGATGATCCAATGTTAAACAGTGTTTCAATTTGAAAGGAACTCATATGATCCTTTGTTAAAATAGGGTTCCTACTTGTTTCTTCAGGTTAAATTTAAGACTTTTTAAGATCTTCTATGTGAAAAATTAAGATGTAAGAGTTATATTATAACATCTTTTAGAGTAAAACAAAAAAATAGCAGCAGGATTCATTGCATGTGCACTCTCCCAAATAAATAAATCAAATTAAGATACAATTAAGCAAACTAAGCTCTGAAGGGGCCAGTGCATTGTGGTTTGGGCGGTGGTCGAAGGCGAGTGCCTCGGCGGCCCAAACCCCGGGCATGGAATTTAGCTCTTGGGACATGGAACGTCACTTCTCTGGGAGGGAAGGAGCCTGAGCTGGTGTGAGAGGTTGAGAGATACCGGCTAGATATAGTTGGGCTCACCTCCACGCACAGTCTGGGCTCTGAAACTCAGTCCCTCGAGAGAGGCTGGACTCTCTACCACTCTGGAGTTGCCCATGGTGAGAGGCGGCGGGCTGGGGTGGGCTTACTCGTGTTACCAAGTGTTGGAGTTCGCACCAGTGGACGAGAGGGTCATGTCCCTTCGTCTTCGGGTGGGGGACAGGTCTTTGACTGTAGTTTTGGCTTACGGGCCAAACAGCAGTTCGGAGTACCCGGCCTTCTTGGTGTCTCTCGAAGGGGCACTGGAAAGTGCTACAACGGGGGACTCCGTCGTCCTTCTGGGGGACTTCAATGCCCACGTGGGCAATGACATTGGCACCTGGAGGGGCGTGATTGGTAGGAATGGCCTCCCTGACCTAAACCCAAGCGGTGCTTTGTTGTTGGACTTCTGTGCTCGTCATAGTTTGTCCATAACAAACACCATGTTCGAACACAAAGGTGTCCATCAATACACCTGGCATCAGGACACCCTAGGTAGGAGATCGATGATCGACTTTGTAGTCGTTTCAGGCGATCTCCGGCCGTGTGTTTTGGACACTCAGGTAAAGAGAGGGGCAGAGCTGTCTACTGATCACTACCTGGTGGTGAGTTGGATTCGCTGGCGGGGGAGGAGGCCGGAAAGACTTGGCAGACCTAAACGTACTGTGAGGGTCTGCTGGGAACATCTGGCTGAACCCTCCGTCAGGGAGGTCTTTAACTCCCACATCCGGGAAAACTTCAAGCAGGTACCGAGGGAGGTTGGTGACATTGAGTCCGAGTGGACCATGTTCTCCACCTCTATTGTCTCTGCTGCTTTCCGGAGCTGCGGTCGCAGGGTCTCTGGTGCCTGTCGTGGCGGCAACCCCAGAACCCGGTGGTGGACACCGGAAGTAAGGGATGCCATCAAGCTGAAGAAGGAGTCCTATCAGGCCTGGTTGGCTTGTGGGACTCCAGAGGCAGCTGACGGGTACCGGCAGTCTAAGCGAGCTGCGGCCCGGGTTGTTTTGGAGGCAAAAACTCGGTCCTGGGAGGAGTTTGGTGAGGCCATGGAGAAGGACTATCGGTTGGCCTCAAAGAGATTTTGGCAAACCGTTCGGCGCCTCAGGAAGGGAAAGCAGTTTTCTGCAGGCACCGTTCTCAGTGCAGGTGGGGATCTGCTGACCTCAACTGGGGACATTGTCGGGCGGTGGAAGGAATACTTTGAGGATCTCCTCAACCCTGCTGACACGCCTTCCGTTGAGGAAGCAGAGGCTGAGGAAACTGGGGTGGAACTAGGGCTGGGAATCACTGGGTACCTCACGATACGATACGATAATATCGCGATACTGCGATAGTTGGTAACAATCCTCTCTAATAACTAATATTATATAGAAGAACACTTTTTTTGGGGGGAAATATATCCCCATTTTATTTTTTTTAGCTTAAGCACAATCATAATAAACAACTTATGTCTTATTTTGTGCAACAAATTATAGACACTTTTGTTTAACATTTCTCAAAATCACTAATACTATAACTTACCACCAATTGAATTGGAATTATTTGTAAAATTCAATATTAACAATAGTAAACATGATCAGCAGTGCCACAGAAATACTGTCAGCAACAGAACAAAAATTAAATAATTCAAATTGGTGACTGCTATCAACCTCCAAAGGAACGTCACACCAAAGGATGATGAATGTAACGTTTTACAGCCTCTGTCAAGTGTTACATAATTATTTTGTGCACTTTTCCCACATTTTAAAAGGGCTAAGCATTCAAAATTGAAGGCTGATTTACTCAGACTGACACTGAGATTATTTCTCCAATCTTTATTTATTTTCTATTTGGTCAGTAAATTGTCAGGTAAAAAGGTAAAAACCTTAAAACACACAATAATGGCAATAAATATTTAAAAATTCGAATTCTATTATAAATTAGCAATAAACAACTTTAATCTATAATAATTTATACAATTTTAAGTTCTTCAATTAACTAGCAACATCCTTATTTTACTGTGAATTCATGTACTTTATTTTAATTACATTATTTTTAAGTTCACACAACAAATCTGCATTTTTTTTTTAAATCAAAGAATGACTTTAAAGTAACATTAGCAAAAAGTTATTACGTTCATTTGAAAACCTTACACCTTAAATTTAACAAAGTTACACCGTACACCAGCAGGGTAAATATCAGTGCATGAAAGCGAAAATTCCTACCGGTACCTGAAGTACACACAAACAACTACGAAGCACGCACCTCGTTCCCACAGCGCGTCGACCAAACAAGAAATAACCGATCGCGGCACATTCTAGCGCTCAGACAAACTCACTTCTTACCGGCTGCCTCTGCCAGTCTATGCCAGGGTACTGGAGAGGAGAGTCCGTCCGATAGTCGAACCTCAGATTCAAGAACAACAGTGCGGTTTCCGTCCTGGCCGTGGAACAGTGGACCAGCTCTACACCCTCTTCAGAGTGCTGGAGGGTTTTTGGGAGTTCGCTCATCCAGTCCATATGTGTTTTGTGGATTTGGAGAAGGCGTTCGACCACGTTCCCCGTGGTGTCCTGTGGAGGATGCTCTGGGAGTATGGGGTCCGGGGAGCCTTACTGAGGGCTGTCCGGTCTCTGTATGACCGGAGCAGGAGCTTGCTTCGCATGGCCGGCAGTAAGTCAGACCTGTTCCCGGTGCATGTTGGACTCTGGCAGGGCTGCCCTTTATCACCGGTTCTGTTCATAGTCTTTATGGACAGAATTTCTAGGCGCAGCCAGGGGCCGGAGGGGATCTGGTTTGGGGACCACAGGATTTTCTCTCTGCTCTATGCAGATGATGTTGTTCTGTTGGCTCCATCAAGCCAGGACCTCCAGCATGCATTGGAGCGGTTTGCAGCCGAGTGTGAAGCGGCTGGGATGAGGGTCAGCACCGCTAAATCTGAGGCCATGGTTCTCGACCGAAGAAAGGTAGTTTGCCCTCTCTCGGTGGTGGAGTGCTCCTGCCTCAGGTGAGGAGTTTAGATATCTTGGGGTCTTGTTCACGAGTGAGGGAAGATCGGAGCGTGAGATTGACAGGCGGATTGGAGCGGCGTCCGCCATTTTGCGGTCGCTGTACCGGTCCGTTGTGGTGAAAAGAGAGCTGAGCCAGAAAGCAAAGCTCTCGATTTACCGGTCGATCTTCGTTCCAGTACTCACCTATGGTCATGAGCTTTGGGTCGTGACCGAAAGAACGAGATCCCGACTACAAGCGGCTGAAATGAGTTTTCTCCGGAGGGTGGCTGGGCGCTCCCTTAGAGATAGGGTGAGGAGCTCAGTCACCCGGAGAGAGCTCGGAGTAGAGCCGCTTCTCCTCCGCATCGAGAGGAGCCAGTTGAGGTGGCTTGGGCATCTGATCCGGATGCCTCCTGGACGCCTCCCTGGAGAGGTGTTCCGGGCATGTCCCACTGGGCGGAGGCCCCGGGGAAGACCCAGGACACGTTGGAGAGACTATATTTCTCGGCTGGCCTGGGAACGCCTCGAGGTCCCCCCAGAGGAGCTGGAGGAAGTGGCCGGGGAGAGGGAAGTCTGGGCATCTTTGCTTAGACTGCTGCCCCCGCGACCCGGTCCCGGATGAAGCAGAAGAAGATGGATGTACTTGCATTAAGAGCTGCTATTTCTGCATTCAGATGTAGAATTTCCATCATTTTCTCACAATGACCTCAGCCAACACAAATACTCTCATTTGGTGCTCCATTTCATTGTTACTCGCAACTACAACACTGATCTGTAAGATTACACAAAAATATGCAAAAATTATGCATATATTTCTATATAAGCATGTTTTTTACATGCATAACATAAAAAAAACATCAAAATAATTATTTTAGCGTTTATCACTAGTTTTAATCTTTACGCTTCTGTGATACATTGAAAAAATATTTGTTATTTGAACAGAAATAAATTTCTTCAAAATTGTCCAGATATTAAAACATGATTAGAAATAAGCATTTGGGGTTTGATGAAAAGTTGATGCTTTAAAGAAGGGTATATGTTCAACAAAAGACGTGTGGTTTGTTAAAAATAACATTATATTTCTGTAATGTTATCAAACCTGACATGAGACGACACTTTCAATTATTATTATCTAAATTGTTTGGTTTTTGTTTCTTTATTATCTGTTATAGTTTAAAGGAATTCATTGTTTGAATTACTGTTAACTAAAATGTGGAGTTAAAGAAGAATTCATTGAAATGGAAATATTGAAATTAATTATTTCCTGGAATATATTATGAGTAAAATGATTAATTGGGTGGGAGTGGTCATAAGAGGTATATATGAAGGTAATTCTCTCTCACTATGCTGAGTGTTACTGAGTGAACAGGCAGAAGGAGTGCCAATCTGAAATTTAAGCACAAAGGTGGTGCTCAGACAAAATGAGGTGGATTTTGTTTTTGTGTCTGCCATTTTGCCCTCATCCTTGCTTGACTTTTTTTTTTTTTTTACATTCTAAAGACTTAAAGATTTAAAGAAAATGACAAATGGAATCTCTCCTGGTTTGCCTCCTGTTTTGAGGATTTTCCTAAACTTAAAAGAACCCTGCAACAACAATATACACACTATGGAAAAACTCACATTCTCAAACCAAACCTTAACAGGTTTTATAAAATGTGGTCAAATGGAGAGAATGTGTTAAATCTGTTTGGACAGACTTTTCATGAGAGCCAACTTTGGATTTATGACTCCTAATCTGTACTGACAATTGAAGTTATGTAAAAATGTCTGTTTCCCATCTTTATATTTTCTTTCTATTTACCATACCACCCCTTTTTCATTTTTCATGTTCTGATAGAAATTAAAAGGCATGAATGTATAATTTACATTGTAAAGCTGATTGTGATCTGCCTTCTCAAGAAAAATACTATAAAAAACAAAAAAGCGTCTTTCAGCTTCAATCCAGTTCAGTGTTCTGTCTGAGCCGCTGATTCCATTGAAAACCAGATGTACCACCTCTAAGGGATAGCTACAGTAAACCCAGACCAGTAGGTTCGACTGTTAGAAAATTAAACTTGTAGCTTGGAAAACAAAAGGAAAAAGACCACAGACCACGAGGCAATTGGAATTAGCCGGCTTATTTAATTAGATATACATAAACAATACCAAGACATATAACATTAAACACATAAATCCCAGTTGGTTTAATCTTATTTTTAGATTAAATGGATATTATTCTTTAACCTAGGTTAGTTCTTAAGATCAGTTTTGTTTAATCTTTAAGTTAAGATTGAGATCTATTTTAGTTTTTCTTTTAGTTTCAGTTCTAGTAGTTCAAAGGTTAGTTTTAGTTTATCTAAGTACAGGTATCGAGTTCTATTTTTGTTTCAATTCTAAGATTAGTTCTTTTATCACATTCTATATTAAATAAAATGTTTTAAATTTCAGTTTCTTTCCATTGCTTTGACCCACAAAACAACTTAAATTTCACGATAATTCTTTACAGTATTACTGCCAAATAAAAAAAATAAAATACATATAACTCAAAGTAATTCAGCAAAAGACTGAATAAAACCCAAAAAAAAACGGTATTTCTCTTTCCTCGTAACTTTGGCTCAGAAATGTTCGTGAGTTTGAGTTACAGGAATGCTCTGCGATTTGCAGGGGAGTGAGGAAAGTTCCTACCAGTTCCAAAGGGAAAAGAAGTTGTCAAGTGTCCAACAGAGGGCGCTTGGTCCTTTGCTACATCAGAAGGTTCAGGGTTGGCTCACCATCTTGTTCTGTCCCGCACATGGATTCCGGATTGAGGAGTCCGTTTTTTTCGACCCAATCTTAATGGCCTATAATTCCAACATAAAATACACTCAAATAAGTAAATGAAAATACAAAGGCAATCCGTAAGAAATTAATAAAAATACAGCAGTTTCGGTTTAACCGAGCTCTCAGTTCCGCAGCACGTAATGGCGGATGGAATGTCTGGGCGAAGCTTTCCGTTTGCCGCGCCAAAACGTCCACAACTCCACAAAATAAATACTAAAAACAACATAAATTCACCGCCATAGTCTGCCGTTTCATCAAATTTACAAAAAATAAATATATTAAATATCAAATTAATTCAAACAAATAACTCACCAAGTCCCGTTTGGTAAACAAAAAAATTAAATTGTTTTCCAGGCCACACCGGTGGAAAAACGAAAACTACTATTCTCAACACAGTAGAAATGAAATAGGAAAACTGATAAAGGTTTCTAGCTTTCGTTAATTTGCTCGTCGTCTTCTCCCTCGGGCTGCGAAGCAGGCAAAGCACGCTACGCTCTAGCACCGAAGCTCTCAGCTCAGCAACAAACCCGATTGGCTGTTGCCAGTCACATGGGCTCCGTCAGCAGGAAGAGACGTTTCTTTTCAAAATAAAGTCCATCAACAAGTAAATCAAAATCCCAAAAAGTTTACAATTTCCCTTTTTTTTCACAAAACATTAAACAAAAAACCTTCAAAACAGTTTTAACCCTTTTTTTATTATTATTATTATCCCATTTTCTAATTTTAATTATTTTTAATTTTTTTTCTAATTTTATATTTTCATTAAGTATACAAGTATACGCCATTACGATCTTTTTTTATTTTATAAGAGCTTTTCTCTACAGGGTTACACAGACCTTTGGTGTTTGAGGCTTTTCAATCATGGAAGTAGAAAACCTTTTGGAAATCATCTCATTTGACTTTAATGGAGCTACTGAAGAAAGTCAAAAGGACGCAGACTGACTGACAAAAATGTTTCTTCTCTAAATTTGAACTCTGGAGTTCCAGGAAAACTGCCTCAGTTCTTTCCTCAGATTATTCCCTCTTTTCTTCAGTAGATTTCACACAAACTCTGGAATGAAGACAAGAGAATTGGGATGTTTTTATTGTCAAATGATCAGAAACAACTTTTCTCTGGAGAACAAAGAAATGAAGACACAAATCTTCAATCAGAAGTTGTCAAATGCAGCAAAAAGTCAGAAAACAAAGTTGTAAATGTTCTTTCTCCAAGAACAGGTGAATCTGGTGATTCTTGTTTCTGTGGAGAACAAACACACAGAAAGTCTTTGATTGTGACATCACTGATTCTATTTGTGTTGCAGCTTCCTCCAGGTCACATGACAACAACACAAAAACATGAACACAACATTTGTGTGAAATCTCAACTCAAACAGTCAAATCCAAAGGTTCAAAGAAACGACAAGAAAACAAATTTTACTCCATAAAGTTTGAGATTCATCTTCAAAAATGTCTCAAATCCACATTCTAGAGATGTTTCATTTCTCTCTTTATTTCTGACGACAAACACGACTCCAGAGAATATTAACATTTCAAATGTTTAGTTCAAAATGACTGAAAGCAGAGAAATCACTGAAAACAAACTTTTCACCTTTTTTCATAAACTTCAGGAACTATTTGAGTTTACAGAACTCTGCTGAGTCTCCAACAGAACTCAACCACACTCCAGCATGCAGCGTCTGAGTGAATGTGGTCTGGACTCTGTGGAGGAGAGTCATGCTTTCAGAGACGCTGTAGAAGGACAGAACACCTGCTCTGTGATCCAGGTACACTCCTACTCTGGAGTAAACAGGAGCTGAGATGGAAGTTTTTATTCTGTTGTGGAGAAATGAGAAACTGTTTGGAGAACAATATAATGCCCAAGATTTATCATTTAAACCAAATCCACTTTCTGTTCCAGATCTACTGATGTTCTTGTTTGAGACTACACAAACATATTCTCCTCTCCACCTCCCAGTAACAACGTCCAGTCAGACTCTCTCTACTCAGAACCTGAACATAATAAGTAAATCTGTCTGGATGATCAGAATCAAACTGAGGTTTTTTTATACGTGTCACCTTTCTGTTCTCTACTCTGACAGTAACAGATGTTTGTTTGCTGTGTTTGGATCCAGTGTGATCTGACATGAATATCTGAAGAAGTCAGCTCTGCTCTTTGGTTCTGACAGTAAAACATCCACATGAGTGACTGTCAGTGAGATGTTTGTCCATTCCTCTCTCAGAAAGTCCTGCAGTTTGTCTCTGAGCTCTGACACAGCTGCTGTCACATCCTCAAAGTATCTGAGAGGACGGACGTTGATGCTGGATGAGTGTGTGGACTCACTGAGTGGTGGCAGTGAGACGTAGTTGAGCAGAAACTGGCTGGGATCCTCTGTGAGTGAGAGCTGCTTCAGCTCAGCGTCTCTCCTCTTCAGCTCAGTGATCTCCTGCTCCAGCTCCTCCTGAACATCTTTGACTCCACTCACTTCAGTTTGCTGCTGGGATCTGATCTGCTGCTTCACATCACAGCTTCTCTGCTGGATGAGACGGATCATCTGAGTGAAGATCTTCTCACTGTCCTTCACTGCTTGATCAGCAGAGTGATTGATGGCCTCCACCTCCTGTTGAAGCAGCTTCACCTCCTTCTCTCTGTCCTGGATTCTCTGCTGGATTTCTTCTTGACTCTCCTCCAGATCTCTCTGCCTCTCAGTCCTTTCTGCTGCAGCTGAGACAGGCCCCGTGCCCCCACCCCCGCAGGGAGGGAGGAGCTGAGAAGGAGCCAGTCCTGGGGACAAATCCGAGCCCTTACCCCAAGCACCTCTCCCATGGGTGCGCTGGTCAGGCACTAACGGGACTGAGGTGGTCAGACCACCCACGGCCCACCGATGGTATCAGCAGAGACCGCAACCCACCAAGACCCCGGTGCAAAGGTGGGCGCGGCCCAGGACCCCAAGGGGGTTGCCCTGCCCCGCCCCAGAGCCGGAGAGGGAGTGATCCCAGCCTTCAGGTGCAGGCGAACTACCCCCCTGGAGCAGGCGAGCCCCCCCACTACAGGGCCTCCCCAGCGCAATCAAGAAGACCACCCCCAAGCCAAGGCAGACTCCCCACTAAACCGCGCACCCCATACCACCCCCACCCTAGGCCGGGAGGCCACATGGCGTCCCCGCCCGCCCCAATCCAGACATCCGACGAGACCCCCAACCAGCGGAGCCCCCCCACGCCCCGCCTGACAGCCCCCGCAGGAAATTAAGGCACAGCGAATACCCAAGCACCCCACTTAAGTAATGGAGTCAGCCATGGGAGACCACAGACTGAATACTTTGGTAGTTACTTGAACTTTCAGCTGATGTTTTTTCCAAGCTGATATGATCAAAGAGCAGATTCCTGTACTGTTTAATGTTAATGTTTTTCTTGCTTTTCCAATTTAACAAAATAGGATTTTTTGCTATGCAAAGAGTTATGAAGATTACAGAAACTAATCCTCCCTCTATATCGATGGCACTCATATAACCAAGCACACAAAATAACGGTGAAGCTGTGATTGAAACATTTAGCCAGACTGATAGATCCGCACAAACCTGCTGCCAGAGAGCCTGGACAGGTGTGCAGAACCACAGTGCATGCATGAAGCTGTCAGGTAAGTTACTATCACAGTGCTCACAAATGTCTGAGCTTCTGAGACCCATCTTGAACATCCTCTGTCCAGTATAATAAATTCTATGAAGAGTTTTGAATTGGATTAGCTGTAAGTTTGGACTTCTAGTCAGTTTAAAGGTGTTAAGACACATTTCTGTCCAGAAGCTTTGATCTGTGCTGCTGCTCAGGTCTGCATCCCATTTTGTTATTGGAATTGAAATGTTATTATCTAGGTTGCATAAGAGTTTTTTATATTTTAGAGAGAATCTTATTCATTGAAAATTTAAAGAAAGAGGTAACTCGTTCTGGTAATTTTAAGTCATTGTCATTGTATTTAACTTTTTTTAATTACACTATAGATTTCAGCTGTTGGTACTCCAGGAAGTGATTTATTCCGTGTTTATCTTGTAGTTCCTGTGGTGTTATAAATCTTCTTTCAATAATTAAGTGCTCTAATAGTGTTGCATCCCTGCATACCAAGCTGGGAAGTGTAACATTTTTTTGTTTATAAGGATGTCTGGGTTGTTCCACGGTACGACTGAGGACTTTGACGCTTTGAGAAAATCCCACCAGGCTGTTATGGTGGTGCTTATGTTAATACTTTGGACACTTTCATGTTTTTTTTTATTGTTTTGCTGATAAATGGTAGATCTGACAGGTTGATCTTTCCACATAACTCCTGTTCCAAGTCCATCCATGAGTTACTTTCTAGATTATTATTTAACCATTTTAAAATGTACTGTAATTTATTGGCAATAAAATAATTGTTAAAGTTTGGTAATTCTAAACCTCCACATCTTTTTGAAGATTTTAAAGTTTTAAGGCTGATTCTTGCAAGTTTATTCTTCCATAGAAAAATGGATATGGCTGACTCTAATGCTTTAAACCATGTTAGTGGTGGTTGTTTAAGAATAATTGAAAATAGATAATTAACTTTTGGAAACATGTTAATTTTTATTGTGGCTACCTTGCCCATGAGGGACAGGGGCAAGTTGACCCAGTGATTAGATCATCCTGAATACTTTTTAGTAGTGGGTTGTAATTTAGCTGCTCCAGTTCTGATAATTTGGGAGAGAAATGAATGCCTAGATATTTAACATTGCCTGATTTGACCGGTATTGAGAGTGTTTGCTCAGAGTTACTGTTTAGTGATAATAAAACTGATTTATTCTAATTAGTTGAGTAGTCTGCGATGGAAGAGAATTCATTAATGATCATCTGCATAGAGACTAATTTTATGTTTGCCGTATTTTGTTTTAATTCCTTTAATGTTTTCATTTTTATTTTATTGCTGCAGCCAAAGGCTCGATAAATATTGCAAAAATAGAGGGGGAGAGTGGACATCCCTGTCTGGTTCCTCTTCCAAGAAAAAACCTGCCGGATGTCTGTTTATCCGTTCTAATTGAAGCATCTGGATTATGATATAATATCTCAATCCAATCATTTAATGATTCCCCAAACCCAAATTTATGGAGGGCAGCAATGAGAAATTACTCTGTCAAATCCTTTTCAGCATCCAACGAGAGTATGCTCATTTCCTGGTTTTTAATAGTGGAACAGTCTATTACGTTAACAAGCCCCTGAACATTGTCACTCGAGTGTCTACCTTTAATAAATCCAGTTTGATCATGGTGAATTATGTGAATTATTTTCTATTTTCTGTGCTAAAGCTTTACAAATAATTTCAACATCTGCATTGATCAATGAGAGGGGGTGATAACTGGAGGGAATTGTGGGATCATTCTCTTGTTTGAGAAGGATTATTTTTGCTGAATTCAGGTAAGGTGGCAGTGATCGGCTATCTTTAATAAATGTAACCATTTTATAAAAAGTTTCTGCCAGCTGTTCCCAGACTTTTTTATAAAACTCAAGAATCCGGCCCCGGAGCTTTGTTGTTTAGTATATGTAGCAGAGCATCATGAAGTTCAGATGATGAGAGCAGCAAGTCCAAGTCTGTGATTTGATCTTCGCTTAATCTGGGAAGGCTACATTATTAAGAAATGAGTTGATGCTTTGCTCTGATGGATTGATCTGTGAAATGTATAAGTTCTTATAAAAATCTTTAAACATGATTAATTTTGATCGGGTCATGAGTGACATTTCCTGACTGATCAATAATAGATGTTATTGTGGATTTTTCTTTATTTATTTTAAGATGATTCGCCAGAAATTTCCCAGATTTATTAGAGTGTTCAAATCTTTCTAGTCTGAGTCTTTGTATTTGGAATTGCGTTTGTTTATTAATTATGTCATTTAACTGAAGCTTTAATTTTTTTATATCTCCCAGAATGTGTTCTTTTGCAGAAGCAGCATAAGCAGTCTCTAGTTTTTTTTAATTTTATTTTCCAATTCTATTAAATCTGCTTTCTCTTTACGTTTTTTATACGTTGAATTAGAAATTATTTTCCCTCTCATCACTGCTTTAGCTGTTTCCCAGAGAACACATGGTGAGATGTCAGGAGTATTGTTAAATTCTAAGAAGGTTGCCCACTCTTTTTAAAGAATTCAATAAACTCTTGATCTTTTAACAGAGACGTATTAAACTTCCAAGTTGAACCTGAAGGTGTGGCTGCTTCCCTGACAATATTTACAGAAACTGGTGCATGATCACTGATGATAATTGGATGAATGCTGGAACCTTTAACATCTTTTAGAAGAGATTTACTGATTAATGAATAATCTAAACGAGAGTGTGAGTGGTGAACTGGAGAAAAGAAGGTGAACCCTTTAGTGTTCGGATGACATGAGCGCCAAACGTCGCAGAGACCCAGATCATTCATGTATTGCTTCAGAATACTTGCAGACTGCCATGTGCGCTGGAGTCCTGCTTCGCTGAGTCTGTCAAGTTTTAGATCTCCACCTGCCAAAAACGTGGAATCAGAGTGAGCCGAAAGTAGGGCTGTAACGAGTATCCGGGGGCTCGAATACTCGCGATCTGCTCCCGAAATATCGAATATGAATATTCGCGACGTCCAAGATCGCCGATTCGCGATCTTTATAAATATAGTAAATTGTAGTAAAATATTATCAAAATATGATCTGGGGACGATGTATTTTTGCTCCGAAATACAGATTAATGTTGTTTTTTTAAGCTTACGAACCGAGACAAAGTCGAAAAAGCAGCGGTACTGCCACCGGAAGTAAACATCTTTGCGACAGTGAACTTTCTCAAAGTAAAAATTAGCAAGAGCTCCAGCTTATTCTGAAGAAACGTAGCCTCATGCTGCTGAAAGGCAGATGTAATCAACGGTTATCAGATGATTCTGCTGCGGAAAAAAATACATTTTTCAAACGGGCTCTGCACCAATATGTAAAGCTTAGAACGTAAAATGTTGAAGAACTTTGTGGATAGAAAACTGTGGAGAGAATTTTCAGGTTTTTTTCTTTTAAATAATACAAAACAGCAGTGATTTTTATCCTTTTTATGTTACTGTGAACTTACACAGAAGATTGTCAAAAGAAAAAAAAAGCGGACAAACAAATTAATTATGGATTAATTATGCAACTCTGTGTCTAGAGTTGCATAATTAATGTCTCCAGAGATGATAGAGAATGCCTTTCGTTGCTTGCACTGTGGTTGTATTGTAGATGGAATCAGGAGCCACCTCTGCATCTGCTCTTGGAGGTCCACAAAGAGTGTAATGAAGTGGGAGAACTCGTGATATGTGGTAAGGTCTGATGCTAAACATTAGGAGCTACAGATTAGTCACAGATCATCATTCTAACGGTCAAATGGTCAAAATGATACTATCGTTTGTTAGCATACAGGATAAGATTGCAATTCTTGTTTTTCCTGCTGGCATCTGGGTCACGGTCCACTCCAGGGGTGGGCAAACTACGGCCCGGGGGCCACATGCGGCCCCTTAAGCTACTTAATGTGGCCCTCCAAATTAAAATACATTGAATCAAAAATCCTAATTATTGTTTTATTTTCATTGTATTTCTGGTTTCTTCCCATGAATGGTGTTGTTTCTCTGACGTTCGTGTGTGTTCCTTTCTGAGTCAGATGGTGATCTTTCGGATTATTCCTACACCACATAAATGCAGCATTTCTTTGAGTTCACATTTTCCTCTGAAGAACATCAACCCATTGGATCACCCAAAAGAGAACAAAAATCAAAATTTAGAAATTAAAACTCCCAAATTTTCTGTTTTTAAATTAATATATGTGAATATGAATCCAGATTAAAGCATGTTTTTCTCTAAATTTCATATTATTTTTTTAGTTTATAAGGTTGATTACCCAATCTCTCCTTTCATCTGCTCCTTGTCCGGCCCTTATGCCAAATTTTAAAACCCTATGTGGCCCACGAGTCAAAACAATTGCCCACCCCTGGTCCACTCTCACGCTGGCAAAGGCTGGCAGATCCACATAAGCCTCAAGTACCCATGTCTCTGAAAAGTTATTTCCTTCCTCTGCTCCTCTTGGCCTAATTTTCTGCATGTTTACTTTACTAAACATAAGAATTAAAATCTGCAGGATTAGTGCTCTAAATAGAAATTTTAATATCAAAAGTTATAAATGATCTTCGTTTAAAAAAAAGTTTTGCTTTATTGTTTAAATGTTTTCTTCAAAAACACTTTAAAAACAGATTTGCAAGAAAAAAGATGACAAATTGTGTTTATAGAACTTTATATCGTCATGTGACAATGATGGAGATAATGTGGTCATAAAATTTTCCCCATTCAACAATAACATAAAAAAATAAAAATTATACAATGTGAAAAACAAAAAGCAAGTATATGCAGAAAGAAAAGACAAATGTTCTTACCAATTCTTTCAATAGCATGATATGATGAGACAATACTATTACCACCCCTGGTTCAGGTATCATTTTCAAAAGATTGTTTCATTTTTCAGGACAAATTATTTTTCTTAAACCTGTGTTTTACGCCAACTCCTGGTACAAAGATACACAAATGTGGAAAATGTAATAAATTCTCTTCATGCCTTATTTTCTCTCTCTCTCTCTTTTTTATAATTATGATTAAATTATATATAAATGTACTCAGGTATTATGGAGTCATTTGTCACATTCAGATTAAAAGCATTAGGATCTCACTTGGACTGGCGGTGAATGGTAGTGGTGACTACTGTCAACTGTTCCAGGAACTACCTCTGACAATCAACTCCATTTCCTCAGATTCTTCCATCACTCTGCTCCTCACCTCCCAGGAACATGGTACAGTCTGAACATCAGAGAGCTGCTGCTTCTCTCTGCACCACCAGGATAATCATCAAACTCACAAGCCTCCCCTTCCATCTGTCAAGAGAAAACAGAAACTTAGATGTCTCCTCATCTCGCGTCTCCTCGCCCTCAAATGTCATTCTCCTCAGAGTTTTACAGGACACTCGCTCAGCCTAACTTTAGGATAAACATCTGGAAGCAGCTGGACTGACTCCAACCCTCTACTGACCTCAAAGTCTGCAATTTGAAGTTTGGATTGTCCACCAGATCCTTGAGCTGCTGAACATCTGAAGCCTTCAGGTAGTTCCAGCTCAGGTCCAGCTCTGTCAGATTGGATGGGTTGGACTTCAGAGCTGAGAGCAGAGCATCACAGCTGATTTTTGTCAAACTGCAGAGCTTCAACCTGAATCCACAAAATAAAGATGGGTTTTTTTCTTGTTTTTTCATCCTTTGGTTGTTTAAAAAGGTCAGAGCTGAAGAAGATCAGAAAGTTTGTAAAAGTTCCAACAAGTGAAGCTACAGCAGAAGATCAGAAGAGTCCAGCATAAGAAAAGATGATTATTCAGAACATGCAGTTGCTTCAGTAAAGAAGTTCAGATGTGTGACAGTGAAACATCAGCCTGTTGCTGCATCTAAAGCAACTTATTTTTTGCACAAACAGCAGAAGAAGTGCATTTCCTCTTTCTGCTCAGGTCTTCTCTAAACAACACTGAATCGTGGGACAACTCCAGCAACATGATGCTGGAAAGTCTTAATCCTTGTTTACAGGAGATTATTTCTACTGAATCCTTTCAAGCAAGAGATTTTTCAGTTCCAACAGATCAAAGCAGAAGAGGGAAGTAATGAGGAAGTGTCAGCAGCAAATGTTGAATATTCATCCCTGATCAATGACTTCAGTTCTGAATGAAGAGTCAGAAGCTGCTGGGAGCTTTGATGGATGGATGTGAGCAGATGTTTGCGGATGAAATAGTGAGGATGTTTGTGAAGGGTCTGAGCATGTGTCTGTCAGAAAAGCATCCAGCTCCAGCATGAAATCACTGTCTGGTCCCTATCAACAACAATTTGACTCTGCTGCATCTACAACACTCACTTGAGTGTGCATGGCTGCTTTTTCTGCACTTGCTTCAAATGACTTTGTCTGACAAAAAAAGTTAATGCTGTAAGAAAAACTTTGTGGAGCACAAGTATCAGCTTTGTAAAAAGGAGCTATAGAAAGAAAACTAAATGTTTTTCTGTAGATCTTTGAAGATAACTAGCAGCTGCAGGAATATGTTGTTGCAGATCAGATTCAGAATGTGGACATTTCTGCTTAAATCAGCAGATTTATTAAGATAATTTCTGTCAGATAATCAAACTATGGCAAACTACAGTAACATAAATGCTGAAAATTCAACTCAAGCTTTCTCCAACATATGAAGAATGCTGCTTGAAGATAAAGTATCTGATTGTAGTCACAACAAACAAAGAGTTCTCTGCTCCTGCTGTCATTGGAATCAGAATGAAATTCTAGAAAAAAATGTCTTTTATCCAAATGAAATCGTCTAATCTTCAGTAATGCGCTTTCTTTAGAGCTGAAGTGAAGAACATAAAGAAATATCTGCAGACATTTGTGAAATGAGAAAAGGTTACCCCTGAAGGGAGCTAGTATTGAAAATCAGAGATGCTCACAAATCACAACATGGAAGTGCAAGTAAAGGCACGTCCTAGAACTAAAATAAGCAAGAGGATAACCGATTAAAAATAAAAAGAAAAATTGATTTTTTTTCCGTCCAGCTGCTATCTTTTTTGTGTCACCAAGCAAATCTTCTGCCTCAATGAACAGTAACCATCTTCTGCATCCTACCCCCCCACCTCATGTTTTCCTTTACAAGATTCATAAAAATACTGTAAAATTGTTCCATTCAAATGATTGATTGTATTTAAAAAAGAACATGTTCCACACCAAACTCGAGTGTTTTCTGCAATCCTTTAATTTAAAAATGACAATAAGCAGCTTTGTTTTTACCTCATATTCTGGCAGTACATTGACAACATTCATGTTATCATTTGAACATGATACAAACTGAAAAAATGTTTTTTTTAATTCAGCTGAACAATTTAATTGTGTTAATTATGGAAAACTAGAGGACTCCATTTGTTTGTCTGCTTTGGTGAACAACAAACAACAACATACAATACATACAAACAACATACAATAAACACATGTGCAACATCACAACAAAACAGAGTAAGAGGTCTCACTTCAAAAAGCACAGGGCAGGCCCAGCCCATTTTGTCATCAAGACAATCCAACACCTTCATAGTCCAAGTTTTGACAATAGGGCTGAATGACAAGCCTTAGGACTGATTGGGTTTCTGTCTGATGCGTTAATTGTAAATCCTTAATTTAGAACAAATAATGAAGCTAGAACCTCAACAGCCAAGCAGCAGAATCTCAGGGCATCAAAATACAAACAGATAGTTCATAAATCCAAAACATGAAGTTCATTTGGGTTTGAAGTCTAGTTGGAAGTCACTGCTGAGCAACATAAGTATAGAACTTCAGCCACATGTCTGAAATTTAAAGTTAACACAACTTTGCCATCATGCTCATCTGGACAAAACTGAAATATTGTCTGACCTCAGAGTATGCAGTCTACACTCTGGACTCTCCAGAAAACCACGCAGATGACCAAATCCTGAATCCTGCAAGTTGTTTAGGCTCAAGTCAAGTTCTGTCAGATTGGATGGGTTAGACTTCAAAACTGACCCAAGGGCTCCACAACTGATCTTTGACAAACTGCAATCTTCCAATCTGAAAGCAGACAAAAAAGTGTGTTCATGAGCAGTGATGGCAGCTCAAGTTCCAGCCTGTTTTGGACTCTGAGAAGCTTCCAGCAGCAGGATTGAACCAGAAATAACTCTGGGTAAGCAAACAGCTGAGTTGTGTGTGTGTGAAAGCACCACTGACTTTAAAGTAGAACATTATCAAACTTCTTAAAGTCACAGCATGAGAATTTTTAGATCACTTTCCTATTAATCATCATAATGAATTGAGTTGAATTCAAATAAGTTCTTCATCTGATTTGTTTTTCTTATCCTTCAGATCTTCAGCTTATTTACTGACCTCAAAATCTGCAGTCTGCACTCTGAACTCTCCAGAAAGCCACACAGATGAAGAAATCCTGAATCCTGGAGGTTGTTCAGGCTCAGTTCAAGTTTTGTTAGATTGGATGGGTTGGAATTCAGAGCTGATCCTAGAGCTTTACAGCTAATTTCTGACAAACTGCAATTCTTCAACCTGAAAGCAGACAGAAAGATATGCTCAAGATAGGACTATGGATCATTACTTAAGTGGCAATTCTACAGTGGCCCAAATTACACAAATCACTCAGTGCAAAAAATATAAAATCACAATGACAATTGAGAAAAAAACAAATAAAATTTTTTTTTTCTCGATCTCTCCAAATGTTGGTTAATGTTGACACACTCACGGAGCCAAAATCCGATAATTTGTAAGACATTTAATAATATATATTGTCAAAAAAAAGATCCAGTTTGGTCCTTATTGTTATTTAATTTACCTTGTTCTATGATTTAACACTTAAACAGAAAAGTTCTGTGAAGAAGCTTGCATAATCAAAAACAAATAATGCAACTACAAATCAGAAAAATGTAAACTATAAATCAGTAAAAATATGAGATAATTAGCCATGAAAGAAAGTTTAGAACTGTAACATTTGTTCCTTGAGATCTGTGTTTTTGATTAATCATGATTCATGTTTACATTAACATTTTTTTTTAATTAGAGGTGATTGAGTAGGTGACAATGTTTGATGACTGAATCTTTAAGATCTTCAGATTTTTTTATTATGTGATTCATATATCCATTAAAAATAAAAAGTAAGGACTTTTACCCAAAATTTAGAGTGCTAAACACATAGTCTGAAGTGCATTTTTACTATTACTCAGACAATTTTAAGTTCATTGGGCATTGCCAAATATTCATTGCTAGTTTTTCTGGAACAGTCACAAATATCAGAGCATTTGAGATACTCTTTACAACCCTATAACATAACAATGATGACAGCAGGAATTCTATTTTGGTTTGGCTCGGAGAAGCTGTCAGCAGTAAGAGCACTGAACTGAAAACAACTTCAGGTTTAGCACCTGAACCTAATGGAAACGTGAGTCTGACCTCAGAGTATGCAGTCTACAGCCTGGATTTTCCAGAAAGAATGCAAGATGA